>OX424568.1:769297-868407 GCA_949152475.1 Terebella lapidaria | reverse complement strand
ACAAAACTTATACACATCATAAAGGTACATAAGGGGAATCTTTTGAAACAAAAATCTCAAAACTGATCAGACAGTTTTTGAGAAAATGGCCGCCAAAGTCCAAAATTGGCCATTTTTCGTCAAAAATGGCCGCCATTTTGAGAAAAATGCGAAAATCTAAAAACTAAAAAATAACCCCCTCTTGAAATATTTTTGGGCAACTTTGTGCAAAATTTCAGGAAAATCCGCCTGTAAACTTTAAAGATAAAAATGTGGACGGACGACGGACGACGGACGGACGCAACGCGACGGCAATGGGTTATCGGACCATAGGTCCGGTAACCTAAAAATACCTCCTTCTTGAATAATTTTTAAGTATTTTTGTGCAAAATTTCAGAAAAATTCGCCCATAAACAAAAAAGATAAAAATGTGGACGACGACGACGGACGACGGACGCAACGCCATGCCAATAGGTTATCAGACCATAGGTCTGGTAACCTAAAAAGTTACTGAACAGATTTTGAGAAAACGACCGTCAAAGTCCAAAATTGGCCATTTTTCAACGAAAACGGCCACTCTGACCTTGAAAACGAGGTCAGAGGTCAAATTCAAGGTCACAAGAATATGTAGCATATATCATTTCCTATATGTCCACAATTGATTCCTAGTCTCTAATCTCAATATTAAGTGAGATATTGGGCTTAATTTGTCCCATTATAAAGCATAGGAGAGTTTAACATGGGAAAGTCCCATTTGGGACGAGTTTGGGCCAAAATGGCCCACTTCGAGCGATTCAAGCGCAACGAAACTTATACACGAAAAAAAATTCGAAAATCAGGAAACTAAAAAAAACCTTTTTTGCAAATAATTTTAGGTATTTTTGTGCAAAATTTCAGAAAGATTCGACCGTAAACTTTAAAGATAAAAATGTGAACGGACGACGGACGGACGGACGGACGACGAACGACGGACGCAACGCCACGGCAATAGGTTATCGGACCAAAGGTCCGGTAACCTAAAAATGTGGACGACGACGGACGACGACGACGGACGCAACGCCATGCCAATAGGTTATCGGACCATAGGTCCGGTAACCTAAAAACTAGAGCAAGGGCTAAAAAGATTACCAGAGAAATGTTAAATCTCAAGTCACAACTGTTTTCTTTTCCCCACCAAAATTGCTGCACTGATTTTCCGAGGTTATTGAAAGTCGAATTCAAAATCACCACTGAAATCTCTTTATATGAATTTCCATCCGACATGTTTGATAAAATAACGAAAATACAGATAGATCAATCTTTTCACCTATTTATATTTCAACTCAGAATATTTTACAAACTTGGTTCCAAGTTGAAATTCAAAGTAAAATTTGACCAAAAATGCATTTCAAGATGACGAAATTGGAGCCAGATTGAACTTCTCACCATAAGTTATATTTCGACTCATAATACATGTATGTGCCAAACATGGTTTCAAGTTGAAATTCAAAGTAAAAGTTAATCAAAACTGCATTTCAAGATGACAAAATTGGAGCCAGATCAAACTTTTCGTCATGAGTTATATTTTAACTCATAATACCTGCCCAACTTGATTTCAAGTTGGAATTCAAACTAAAAGTTGACCAAAACTGCATTTCAAGATGACGAAATTGGAGCCAGATCAAACTTTTCGCCATGAGTTATATTTCAACTCATAATATGTGCCAAACTTGGTATTAAGTTGAAATTCAATGTAAAAGTTGACCAAAACTGCATTTCAAGATGACGAAATTGGAGCCAGATAGAAATTTTCATCATAAGTTGTATTTTAACTTATAATATGTGCCAAACTTGGTTTCAAGTTGAAATTCAAGCTAAAAGTTTACCAAAACTGCATTTCAAGATGAAGAAATTGGAGCCAGATCGAACTTTTCATCATAAGTTATATTTTAACTTATAATATGTGCCAAACATGCTTTCAAGTTGAAATTCAAAGTAAAAGTTGACCAAAACTGCATTTCAAGATGAGGAAATTGGAGCCAGATCGAATTTTTCACCATAAGTTATATTTTAACTCATAATTTGTGCCAAACATGATCTCAAGTTCAAATTCAAAGTAAAAGTTGATCAATGTTTTCATAAAAAGCTATTGTGATCAATAACAGACTTAACTAGCAAAAAAATAATGCTAACTTATTTGGTCACAGCCATAAAATCTCTACTGGACAAAGCCTTCACCTTGTTGAGCCCAATAATAAATATTTCTTGTCTTAACTATTTTCATTGTGGTCAATAATAGACTTAACATGTAAAAATAATGTTAACTTATTCGGTTACACCCAGAAATTTCTACCGGACAAAATCTTAACCTTGTTGAGCTCAATAATAATTGTTTCTCATCTTAACTATTTTTATTGAGGTCAAGGATAGACTTAACTAGCAAAAAAAATGTTAACTTATTTGGTTACAGACATAAAATGTCTACTGGACAGAATCTTTACCTTGTTGAGCCCAATAATAAATATTTCTTGTCTTAACTATTTTTATTGTGGTCAATAATAGACTAAACTAGTAAAAATAATGTTAACTTATTCAGTACACCCATGAAATCTGTACTGGACATACTTTCACCTTGTTGAGCTTAATAATAAATATTTCTCATCTTAACTATTTTCATTGTGGTCAATAACAGACTTAACTATTTTTATTGTGGTCAATAATAGACTTAACTAGTGAAAATAATGTTAACTTATTCGGTTACACCAATGAAATTTGTACTGGACAGAATCTTTACCTTGTTGAGCTTAATAATAAACGTTTCTCGTCTTAACTATTTTTATTCTGGACAATAATAGACTTAACTAGTAAAACTAATGTTAACTTATTCAGTAATATTGTCCTGTTTTCACTGAAAACTTCAGTTCTCCATTCTGAACAAGAAACCAGTGTCATTACCTTCCATTGTACAGGCTATTGGAATGATCGTACATGTCAAAATGGATATTTCAAAATTCTGTAATAAGTTAGGCTGTTAACATATTATTATTTATATGATCATTCTAAAAAACGATTGGTTTCGTGTCACAGCCCTTCCCAACAACACTTCCAAATATTATCGAGATTCGTCAAAAATTGCCATCTGTAGAGCGTTCACAAGCCATGTGTCTCAAACAGGCTGTTTTCAATGCAAAATGTGTCCCCGAACGACCAATTCAGTTGCCACGGCAACCAAAATCGATTGGTGTCGGGATCTTACCATAATATATGTGCCTGCAAAAAATAATGGTGATCGGGTGAGAATTGCGGCCTGTAGCGCGTTCACAAGCCATGTGTCTCAAACAGGTTGTTTTCAATGCAAAATGTGTCCCCAAACGACCAATTCAGTTGCCACGGCAACCAAAATCGATTGGTGTCGGGATCTTACCATTATATATGTGCCTGCAAAAAATAATGGTGATCGGGTGAGAATTGCGGCCTGTAGCGCGTTCACAAGAAAATCTCTGCGGACGCGGACGCGGACGACGAAGCCAAATCCATAGTATCCGCCGAACTTTGTTCGGGGGATACAATTAGCCCAAAGGCTAAGACAGGTTACCGGACAATTTTGGTTTGGCCATGGCAGCATTGGCAGGTAACAGACCTTGAGATTTACCAATCAAGGTTCGCAGTGTGAACAAATGACCTTGAGATTTACCAATCAAGGTCATCCCTGTGAACTTCGCTGTCACCATTACATGTTCATAATACAAAGATATATCTGGGTGGAATCGTTTAGGCCGCTCAGGTCAATTTACACATTACGAGTCAGACATTTGGCACTCAAGGTCATCTGACGTCAAGAACAAGGTCATCATTAGTTGTGCCATATATGTCTTGCTATATGTTCATAATGCAAACATGAGTTCTATCTGCAAGCATTTCATCTATAGAGGCAAATCTGGGCATTTTTTGACCCCAAAATGGCTGTTCTGACCTTTCAAGGTCATCGAAGGTCAAATGTGCCATATATGTCTTACCATATGTTCATAATGCAAACATGAGTTCTATCTGCAAGCATTTCATCTATAGAGGCAAATCTGGGCATTTTTTGACCCCAAAATGGCTGTTCTGACCTTTCAAGGTCATCGAAGGTCAAATTCAAGGTCACCACACAAATCGCCATATATGACTTCCCATTTGAAAGTGCTAATATCTAAGCTCCATCTTCAAGCGTACTATGAGTACAGTCCGGGCAGCTCCCATTATGAAAGGAAAAAGTGCCGAAAATTTTCTAAGTCCAGTTTTTTTCAAAGGGTGAAAAATTTTTTTGGCCTAGAAATGGCCGAAAATGGATAGTAATGCGATTTGGGGCGTAAAAAATTTTTTTGCCGACTCGCCGAAAATTCAAAATGGCCGCCACACGGAGATCGGCGATTCAAGGGCAACAAAACTTATAAAGAAAAGTTCAAAATTTTTTTCCAAGGGTGAAAAAATTTTTTTTGTCTAGAAATGGCCCAAAATGGATAGTAATGCGATTTGGGCCGAAAATTTTTTTTTTCGTCGACCTGTCGAAGATTCAAAATGGCCGCCATACGCAGACCGGCGATTCAAGGGCAACCAAACTTATACACATCACAGAGGTACATAAGGAGAATCTTTTGAAACAAAAATCTCAAATCTGATCAGACAGTTTTTGAGAAAACGACCGTCAAAGTCCAAAATTAGCTGTTTTTCGTCAAAAATGGCCGCCATTTTGAAAATAATTCGAAAATCAAAATACTAAAAAATACCTCCCTCTTGAAATATTTTTAAGCATTTTTGTGCAAAATTTCAGGTAGATTCAATCGTAAACTTTAAAGATATGAATGTTGACGGACGACGGACGCCGGACGACGACGAACGCCGACGACGACGGACGCAACGCCACGGCAATAGGTTATCGGACCAAAGGTCCGGTAACCTAAAAACTGTCTGAATAGATTTTGACAAAATGGCCACCAAAGACAAAATCCATCGTTTTTTACCTTTCAAGGTCATCGAAGGTCAAATTCAAGGTCATCACTCAAACCGCAATATATGATTTCCCATTTGAATGTGCCAATACTTAGGCTCTATTTTGAAGTCTTCTATGAGTTTACTCCGCACAGCTCCCATTATGAAGGAAAAATTGGGTGAAATTTTCTAAGTCCAAAAAATTTTCCAATGGCCAAAAAAAAAAATTTGTTTTTTTTTGCTGGAAATGGCTCAAAACAAATAGTGACTTGATTTTTGACCAAAAAAAATTTGTTTGCCGACCCGTCGAAATTCAAAATGGCCGCCACACGCAGACCGGCAATTCAAGGGCAACGAAACTCATACACATCATAGAGGTACATGAGGGGAATATTTTTAAAACAAAAATCTCAAAACTGATCAGATAGTTTTTGAGAAAATGGCTTCCAAAGTCCAAAATTGGCAATTTTTCGTCAAAAATGGCCGCCAAATAGGCAAAAACGATTCAATCAAAAAATTAGAAAAAGGTCTTCAGATACTGGCCCAAGGTATGTTCTGACAAATTTATGGGGAAATTTATCACGTCAAAAAAAAGTTACAGACCCGGACGGACGACGGATGACGGATGGACGACGGACGAAATACCACGACAATAGCTTATCGGCCCAAAGGGCCGGTAAGCTAAAAATGTGGACGAAGCCGATGCCGACACCGACGCCGGACGCCGGACGCAACGCCATGCCAATAGGTTAGCGGACCAAAGGTCCGGTAACCTAAAAATAACAAAAATACCTCCTTCTCAAAATATTTTTAGGCATTTTTGTGCAAAATTTCAGAAAGATTCGATCGTAAACTTTAAAGATAAAAATGTTAATGCCGGACGGACGGTTGGACGTCCCAACATTTTAGGTTAAAGGGCTTTTGACGTGTAAAATTTCCCATCTCCAGGAAGCCCCTTATTCCCAAAAATAGCCCCTAATCCCAATTATTTCATAAAAATTGGGTTAAGAGGCTATTTCATAGCCCCTTAAGCCTGAATGTTTACCCGGACGGACGGCTAGACGGACGGACGGACGCCGGACACAACACCATGCCAATAGGTTATCAGACCATAGGTCTGGTAACCTAAAAAATTAGCTAAATGGGCTAGTAAGGTAACCGGAGAAATATACAGAGTTAAGCCGAGAAAGTTGAAAGTCAAATTCAAGGTGACCACTGAAATCGCCATATCTCTAACCTTGAAAATGGGATCAAAGGTTAAATTCTAGATCACCAAACTATTCAGCATACATCATTTCCTATATGTTCACTATGGACCCCTAAGCTGTAAATTTGATAATAAGCGAGATATAAGCCATTTTGTAATCTGACTTTGAAAATAAAATGACTGACCTTGAAATTTAGGTCAAAGGTCAAATTCAATATCATTAAAATATTCAGAATATATCATTTCCTATATGTTCACAATTGATTCCTAAGCTGTAAAGTCGATAATAAGCAAGATATTAGCCATTTTGTCCTGTTGACCTTGAAAATGAGGTCAAAGGTCAAATTCAAGGTCATGAGAATTTTCAGCATATATCATTTCCTATATGTTCACAATTAATTCCTAAGCTGTAAAGTCGCTAATAAGCAAGATATTGGCCATTTTGTCCTGTGACCTTGAAAATAGGTCAAAGGTCAAATTCAAGGTCATGAGCATTTTCAGCATATATCATTTCCTATATGTTCACAATTGATTCCTAAGCTGTAAAGTCGCTAATAAGCAAGATATTGGCCATTTTGTCCTGTGACCTTGAAAATAGGTCAAAGGTCAAATTCAAGGTCACGAGCATTTTCAGCATATATCATTTCCTATATGTTCACAATTGATTCATAAGCTGTAAAGTCGCTAATAAGCAAGATATTGGCCATTTTGTCCTGTGACCTTGAAAATGAGGTCAAAGGTCAAATTCAAGGTAACGAGAATATTCAGCATGTATCATTTCTCATATGTTCACAATTGATTCCTAAGCTGTAAAGTCGATAATAAGCGAGATATCAGCAATTTTGTCCTGTGACCTTGGAAATGAGGTCAAAGGTCAAATTCAAGGTCATGAGAATATTCTGCGTATATCATTTCCTATATGTTCACAATTGATTCCTAAGCTGTAAAGTCGTAATAAGCGAGATCTTAGCCATTTTGTCATGTGACCTTCAAAATGAGGTCAAAGGTCAAATTCAAGGTCATGAGAATTTTCAGCATATATCATTTCCTATATGTTCACAATTGATTTCTAAGCTGTTAAGTCGCTGATAAGCAAGATTTTGGCCATTTTGTCCTGTGATCTTGAAAATGAGGTCAAAGGTCAAATTCAAGGTCACGAGAATTTTCAGCATATATCATTTCCTATATGTTCACAATTGATTCCTAAGCTGTAAAGTCGCTAATAAGCAAGATATTGGCCAATTTGTCCTGTGACCTTGAAAATGAGGTCAAAGGTCAAATTCAAGGTCATGAGAATATTCAGCATATATCATTTCCTATATGTTCACAATTGATTCCTAAGCTGTAAAGTCGATAATAAGCGAGATATTAGCCATTTTGTCCTGTGACCTTGAAAATGAGGTCAAAGGTCAAATTCAAGGTCACGAGGATATTCAGCATATATCATTTCCTATATGTCCACAATTCATTCCTAGTCTCTAATTTCAATATTAAGTGAGATATTAGGCTTAATGTGTCCCATTATAAAGCATAGGAAAATTTAACATGGGAGTCACATTTGGGCCGAGTTTGGGCCCAAAATGGCCCACTTCAAGCGATTCAAGGGAAACGAAATTTATACATGTCACAGGGGTCCATATGAGGAGTGTTTTTCATCAATGAAAAAAAAAGTTACGGAACAGATTTTGAGAAAACGACCGTCAAAGTCCAAAACTGGCCATTTTTCGACGAAAACGGCCGCTCTAACTTTGAAACCAAGGTCAGAGGTCAAATTCAAGGTCACGAGAATATTCAGCATATATCATTTCCTATATGTGCACAATTGATTCCTAGTCTCTAATCTCAATATTAAGTGAGATATTAGGCTTTAATGTGTCCCATTATAAAGCATAGTAGAATTTAACGTGGGAAAGTCCCATTTGGGCCGAGTTTGGGCCCAAAATGGCCCACTTCGAGCGATTCAAGGGCAACAAAATTTATACATGTCACAGGGGTACATATGAGGAGTGTTATGCATCAATAAAAAAAAAAGTTACTGAACAGATTTTGAGAAAACGACCGCCAAAGTCCAAAATTGGGCATTTTTCGACGAAAACGGCCGCCATTTTGAAAAAAATGCGAAAATCAAAAAACTAAAAAATACGAAATATTTTTAGGCATTTTTGTGCAAAATTTCAGAAAAATTTGATCGTAAACTTTAAAGATAAAATTGTTGACGGAAGACGACGACGACGCCGGACGCATCGCCATGCCAATAGGTTACGGACCACGGACCATTGATGCAAGGTTAGTTCAAACAGTGGTGACTATAAAATTTTATTCATTCATTCAAAATTAATAACTTTGACAATCAAGTGATAGCAGCTGATTCATGTTCCAAAACTTTAACTGATTCTGGTCTCATGCATTAGTTGTTGAGAGGCAACATTTTTCGATATCAGAGGAAAGCTTACAAGAAGACCCAGGCAAAGGTGGGATCAACTGGTGGGAAGAACTGAGAAACGGCAACATCTCCGCGAAAGATCTGCTCAAGAATTGTTCAACTGTCAACGGTCCCTTGTCAACAGACCCTCCATTGCTCCATTTTTGGTCCACTTTTACTTTGAATATTAGCTTGAAACCAAGTTTGGCACATATTATGAGTTAAAATAAAACTCATGGCGAAAAATTCGATCTGGCTCAAATTTCGTCATCTTGAAATGCAGTTTCGATGAACTTTTACTTTGAATTCCAACTTGGAACCAAGTTTGTGCAAAGTTTGACTTGGCTGTAATTTCGATATTTTGTCGATTATGGCGAAATGGAAATTAATATGCAGTGATTTCAGTGGTGAGCTTGAATTCGACCTTCGATCAATGTAGCAAATGCCAGTCATGAGGCATTGTAGCTGTTGGTGATAATATTGGCCAGGCAACAAGGCCTTGTTACTATTCAGGCGTTCCGAATAAAATTCCGCACGATAACTCACAAACGCCTTGACGATCCTCATGAGACCATGGAGACTCTCATAGCTCATGTGAACTACTTTGACAAAGCCCTCTAATTGTTTTGATTGAAATCGATTGGTATGATGGCTGTCCATGGACCATTCATCTCGAAACTTTCGGAGCTTATTAATTCAACCAGCAGCCATTTTGAATCGAAAATCAACCGAAAATTTAATCGAAAATTTATTTTATTAACATTGTATTTTTCTGTTATGTTTGTGGAGTAATACAAAATGTTGGAACTTGCGATACCTTGCACATCTGAACTGAATAGTTTTATGTTTGCTAACCGAATGTCACACAATGTGGGCACTTTTCTGTGGACAGCGCCTATTACAAAGTTTTATCCATCGGATCATTCATGACGGGCTTTGGGGCCCCAGCGGCAATGCCAATGGCTACGAGCCATCCGTCCTAAATTCGCCGCATCCCAAAATTCGCCAACCCAATATTATCAGTGCTCAGAAACTCGTTCTAGGGAAAACTAACTGCTGATACAAAGATTGAATATCAGAGTCTCAATTGATGATAGAACTGATTCGTTTTATCTGCAGTGCAGTACAAAGTCTGAAGCCCTGTTGGCGAATTTGGGAATGCGGCGAATTTAGAAAGGATGGCTCGTAAACATGCAGGCTAGACTGTACATGTAGGCCGTCGACTTCACTGTTGGGGTTTACCCGACCATCTAGGTGTTATAACTCCTCAAGCCGATCGCCACTAGTCGGTGAACCTGTGAAATAACTGTCGGTGAATCATCTCAAAAAACCGTGGGTGAATCGTCCTGTCGGGGAAACGTCTACGGTAGCTGCGTCGACGATTAGCAGGGGCAGTCTCAATGGTCTAGCCTACCCTACGGATATGAAAGATCCCTAACCTGATAAAGCCAATGCAATTATTGTTTGATCCCATCCCAAATGCAATTAACGAAATCTAGAACTTTTTGTTAATCGAATCAGACAAAAAACAGCTGATGCGTAAATCAGATCATAGATCTATGATCAGATGGAGAGAAAAAACTCAGATTTGTTTACATTTGGCGCCTTAACATTGTCACTAAAAAGCGTCCCAAAACTCATACCCAGGTGCGTAGCCAAAACAATTTCCACTTTTTGTGGGATTTTTTTCCAACCTCTGTAGGCCCTATGATGGTTTAGGTCGGTATCAAAATTTCTGTAAACAAAGCCGTTTCCAGCTTCCGATTGCTTATTTAAAAAACCATTTCTAGTTGAAATACACAACCAGTCTTTTTATAAACAAAGTGTATGGGGATTGCACACAGGCACTCATACAACACACAGGGGCAGCACGGGGCAGCAGGGGCAGCACGCCATGGAGTTCATCATACAAGCTTGGAAGAGAGGTGTGTCTGATTCAGGATCATCTTAGAGGCTCCTGGATCAACGAAGAGCTAGATCATCAGCTACATAGCCTGCTTCACTAGTTGTCGTCACTCTCTTCCTTGATCAGGGCTGGTAGGAGGGGCGTACGTACATATGTCTCGGCCTCTGTCTCAGGCTTGCTCAAGCCCGAGACAGATATATCCTTGAGCATGCATCGTACATATCCATTGGAATTGGAAATAGTCTCTCTTCAACATAGAGCTGAGTGTCGAGGGAGTTCCTAAACAGATTGTATATTGGCTGATAAGAGTATAGGTCTACCTTCCCAGCAGGATCCTCACCCTGACCCCAGTCTGCATCACAACTCTGCGGTAATATATGGGTTTCTCTACCACACTCAGGGGCGGATGCAGGATTTGTAAAAGTGGTGGGAGACACACCATATCGGCGTGGGACAAAGCCCGACTGGCGTGGGGCCTGGCGCCCACGCAAGGGTCAAAGAAACTAAATAACTCTATACTAGTGGTCTGTGAGCGGTGTTTTTGTTTCGCGATTATTCCATTAATAATTAACATATTCTGATGAAAGTTTGGTAGGAATGTTATTTTATGTTCACCTAACAGAAATAAATTATCAGAAAGATTGGTGTGTGAACAAAGAAGTTAGCCCATTTGGCCTGTACATAACGGGATAGGAAAACGTCAAAACGTTATCCATAGAAATGATTCGGCGATCGGGGGCAGTCCACGACCGATTTCTCCAGATTTTTACTATGGACGAGATAATTTTTTGCATCACATCCAATTTTGAAAATACATTCCTAGTTAGGCGGTTATGCAATAACATACCTGTCAAAATTCCATCGGATTATCCCAAATAATGACGAAGGGTAATCGTAAAAAAAAAACACTGCTCACAGACCAATGACGTCGACTGTAGTAGATTGTCTTAGGGGCAATCCTGTGTCCAAAAGAGCGATGCTACGTTGTGCAATTTGAAATAAGAACAGAGTAGTTTTGTTTTCAAACAACTAACAATATGACGAAAAGTGTAAGACATGCGCTAATGCAATGCAAAATTTCAAATGCTGCGGTCTGAATGATTTTTTTTTAACCCTATCTTCATCGTGCTTTAGAGCATGGCGTATTTCCAGATATATTACAAGTTTTTTGTAGATTCCCAACTAAATGCTTGGGGTCTGGGCCATAAAAACTGAATACATCTGGATGGAATTAGGGGCAATCCTGTGTTCAAAAGAGCTTTGCTATGTTATGCAATTTTAACGTAGAACACATTTGTTTTGTTTTCAAACAACTAAAAATATGATGAGAAGTGTAAGACATGTGCTAACATGCTCGAAATAACATTTGGCTTCTGGGCTCGAAGGCTCCAGTCCCAACACCCTAAAGTTCTTCTGCTGTCCGGGGTTCTATCCTCATGGCAGTACCGTCGGCGAGCCGGCCAGCAAAACATGCCCACGTGCGTGAGTTCTGTGGTGCCGCTCCCATGGCATCTCAGGCTCCGCATACGGCTACATTACCATAATTGATGTATAATGTATTTTGTATGTCTATTATGTGTTATGATGTGATGTATCACGGCCGGATTCGTCCGGACGGACTGTTAGTCCTACCTGGTTGTAGTTCTAGTAATTACGACGCCCGCCGTGACCGTGCCTCAGCGTGGGGCGCTTGCACCCTAGGTAGCATTACATTAGGCTGGTATTTTGTTAGAAAGGTGTTATGGACCACGAAAATGAAACCGTTTAACATTGAGTTCAATGGCCAATTTAATCACTATAATATTTTATTGACACAAGGTGAAGTTCAAACAGAAATTTCAATGTAAAATATTGTAGAACCAGAGCTCGGTCTACGGCTTAGAGCATCAAAGGAGTAAAAATGTGGAACAATTTGGATGTGAATATGCATAATTTAAAATCTGTTAAAATGTTCGAAAGCCAACTAGAGAAATCTTACTTGTTTTTTTCCCCATGTTTTTAAAAGAAATTTTTTATTATTATTATTTTTGGGGTGGGATGGGGGGCTCAGGCCTTATTAAACTTTTATTTCTTTAGTTGGGGAATGGCAAATGTATAAGCCTAGGCTTCCCTGCATTCCCCATTCAATATCTATATTGCTGTGAATGTATCGTGTCTTTGTACTATGTGTTGATGAAAATTGAAATTGAAATATTCCCTGTACATGTAGGGCATACTACGGTAACTCGCTCAGCCAATCAGCGAGCATTCACCTCACTTAGGCAATTTAAAGGGAAACGATCGCGTGACATCACCTCATATATTTTTTTATGCCAGATTTATGGACGAGTGTATATTCTTTTGAAATAACACACTGCTGGGAAATAACAACCCGGTTTTCAAGGCAGTATCTTGTTATCGTTTTTCTCAGGAGATGAGGAAGCAAAGGGGTTTTGAATGGCCATCAGCACCCACAATTTCGGGTATTTTCACCCCGGGTCCATTCAAGGCAGAATAACAAAAAATCCCATGTGTCCTCAAATATATTCATGATTATCAAGCGATGCCCAATACGTCGATTGACAAAAATAGCATAGTGGTTAGGCTGGGATTTTATTTTAGGAAGGTATTATGGACCGTCATAGTAAGATCATTTAACATTGAGTTGGATGGCCAATATAGTTGATATACCGTAGGGTTGATATGACCAATTATCGGCATATACAAAATTGAGACTGAAATTTAACATTGGGGTAGATTGGCAGCTTTTTCAATTCTCGAGTAGAGATCTGAAATTCTGCAAGAATTTGCCGTTTGACACCCAGATGAAGTATGCCACGTTACCATTTAACATCGCAATAATATCAGTGAAAACGGTGTAATTGAGTCAGTAAAATCAAATTGTACATATACAGTACAATTCACAGATTACAGCGAAGCCCGCAAAATAGCGCGCAACGTATGTCCAAGGTGGAATCGCTCGCTATCCGTTCAACTTACCACGAATATAGTAGTCGGGCTAACAGGCGTCAGGCCGAACAAATAGCCGTAGATGTATAGGCCGTGTATTCCCCTCCCTGTATGATGTTTCGAGCGGTAGGGGGAGGTGAGGGGGGGTCATTCAGGAGTTGCATATATGCGGGCAGTCGAGCCATTGAAGCCAGAGTGTACACTCTCTGGCAGTCCAAACGATGCGGAGCTCCGCTCTGAATGTTAGGGACCTACTCTGCCTACACTCTGCCTAGATTCATAGATCACATACACATACACATGCACATGCACTGCGACAAATAGTCCCTGGTCGTCTCGAGAGAAATAGCTTGATAAGCTCAGCATAATCGAAATAATTCGGAATGAGTATTTTAAACTATTGTCTAAAATGCTCAAAAGTAATTCGTCCTTGTCAACCCCTGCAATACAACATATTTCTGGTGGTTACTTCTTGGCGTAGTATTATAAGTAATTACAGTAATTATAACCACACAATTGGAGCGGTCATACTTTGTGAGTTCTAAGATAACTGGCAGGATAATCGGAAATTGCACTTGCGCATTCGACATGCAATCTAATTTAAAACATTAGTTTCCATTGCCATATGATGATTGTTGTTTCAACATTATTATTAGCAGTGTTTTTGTATCAGCTTAACAGAATATATCGGCTTCTATTTCAATTTCGCGAAACCAACACCAGTGTATGCTGAATGTGAGAGAGTCGTATGGAGAAGTCGGAAGAAGGAAATACATAGGGTGAGGTCAACGACAATCACATATACCCGGCCCTGAGGGGCCGGGAATGATAGTACCAATTTTTCATAAAATGACGTTGAACAGGACCCCTGTCAATTTAGCTCGTTTTCAGGTCGCAATTGCCGACATAGCATACATTCAGCAAAACCTTTCTCTAGGCTACTCCAAATCCCGGGAAATACCATCGGGATTTTTGCTTTTCCCAAAACCAGACTTCCACACGCGCAAAATAAACCAGCACGTGGATCAATATCCCTTCGCGTTGTCTCCCTAGGCAACCATACATCTGCCGAAATGACGTCACTTGAAACGGAATCCTCAATGTGTGAGGCATCCCCAGGTCTATTCCTGGCTTCTACCCTGTAGCTTGTAGTTACGCCCACGGTATTTCGATTTCAGACGCTTTTTCTCAGTCAGACGGAACTGTTCATTTATTTCTTGGTCAACCGGCTGAGCTGTAGACCTATTTTGGTATTTTCCTTGGGAACATTCATGTTCAAGCAGTTGCGCAATCAGAAAGCTCTCTGATGAAACCATTATGGAACAATACGGTGGCAGTCTTCCCAAGAGTCTGAAGAGATGCACATAAAGGCTCCAAGTGCAACACTGACATTTCATTTTTATTTGACAATTCCAGATCTAACCAGCAGCACCAAGTCTAGGCCAGGTAAAGTCACTTCACACTCTTGGGTGGATCGGGGTGGATGGCCCGACCTGGGCCCGACCCCCAAAGTGTGCGTGGACCCACAGTGTGGGTCTTTGAGTCGGGCCATCCACCCTAGGTCTATCTGTAAGTTGCAAATTGCAGTATTTCTTCACGCAGTCCATTTAGATCCGCTATTATTTACCGTACTCCGGCGCATGCACCTATAAATGAAACAGCGCCTTTTGAGAGACACACGGATTTATTCTTCCGCCTCATAATAGGGGCATGCGCATTTTGTGAGGTAAGGTTAGGTTTTGTGTTGAACTTGACTTTAGATATATTGGGACCATTATTTTACAGAGTTAAAAGGCCTTGTCGTGAAATAGGTCCCGCTTATTTCGTACGTTATGATTTTAGTGTGTACCTCCACCCACCCCACCACCTCCCTCTAGGATTCTCCAAGATATAGAAGTTTTTTTTTTTTCCACCGTTTTGGTTTCCGACCGATAACTTTAGTTTGCCTCGATGTATCTTCGCCAAATTTTTTCAGCATTGGTCAGACATATTATGTGGAAGAACCCTATTGTTTTTCAGTCGGATCCAAGGTCCGTGAGGATGAAATCAATGTTGTTTTTTGGACTTTGTTTCCGCACAATAAACCAAAAAGTATGTTGGCAATGGCTGCAGAACTTTGCATGGAGGTTCATATATCAACAGGGAAGAAATCTATTGATTTTTGGATCCATCCTTCAAACGAACTTTGACCTAGAGGTCGGAAGAGTTTTCGCCAAGTCATCCTCGAGGTTTCCTGCATATCTTGGAAACGGTGCGTCGTAGAGTGAAACGGACGTTATTTTCGGACTCGTGGCATTAGACAAACATGTCTAAGGGGTATTATGGATGAACTTTGACCTTCACCTAAATTTTTTTGCCGAGTCGGAATTTTTCGTTTTCGTCAATATCTCGGAAACGGACGTTATTTTCGGACTCATCGCTCTATATAAACATGTCTAAAGGGGATTAAGGATGACTTTTGACCTTGACCTTGACCTTGACCTTTTTCTGTCGAGTTGGCAATTTTCGTTTTTGTCTATATCTCGGAAGCGGTGTGTCGAGAGCGAAACGGACGTTATTTTCGGACTCGTTGCCCTAGACAAACATGTCAGAGGGGTATTATGGATGAACTTTGACCTTGACCTGAAATTTTTCTGGTTTCGTCGATATCTTTGAATCGGTGCGTTGTAGAGCGAAACGGACGTTATTTTCGCACTCATGGCACTAGACAAACATTTCTAAGGGGTATTTATTTATTTATTTATTTAACATATTCAGCCTCCAAATGGAGAGAAACATATTCATACATGCATAAAATACACAATTTTTATTATGGATTTTTATTATGGTATTATGGATGAACTTTGACCTCGTAGAGCATCGTAGAGCGAAACGAACGTTATTTTCGGACTCGTTGTCCTAGACAAACACGTCTAAAAGGCATTAAGGATGACCTTTGACCTTGAATTTTTCCACCGAATCGGCATTTCTCGTTTTTGTCAATATCTCGGAAACGTTGTGTCGTTGAGCGAAATGGATGTTATTTTCAGACTCATGGCACTAGACAAACATGTCTTCAGGGTATTATGGATTAACTTTGACCTTGACCTGAAATTTTTTCGCTGAGTCGGCATTTTTGTTTTGGTCGATATCTTGGAAACGATGCGTCACAGAGCGAAGCGGACATTTTTTTTGGACTTGTGGCGCTGAACAAACATGCCTAAGGCATATTATGGATGAACTTTGACCTTGACCTAAAATGTTTTAGCCGAGTCGGCAATTTTTGTCGATATCTCGGAAACGGTGCATCGTGGAGCGAAACGGATGTTTTTTTCGGACCCGTGGCACTAGACAAACATGTCTTAAGGGTAATATGGATGAACTTTGACCTTGATATCTACGAAATTTTTCTGCCGAGTCTGCATTTTTTCATCTTCGTCGATATCTCGGAAATGGTGCGTCTAAGAGCGAAACGGATGTAATTTTCGGACTCGTGGCACTAGACAAACATGTCTTAAGGGTATTATGGATGAACTTTGACCTTGACCTGAAATTTCTTCGCCGAGTCGGAATTTTCCGTTTTCGTCGATATCTCGGAAACTGTGCGTCGTAGAGCGAAACGGACATTATTTTCGGACTCGTCACCGTATTTAAACATATGACCTTTGACCTTGACCTTGACCTTGAATTTTTCTGCCGAGTTGGCAGTTTTCGTTTTCGTCGATATCTCGGAAGCTGTGTGTCGTAGAGCGAAACGGACGTTATTTTCGGACTCGTTGCTGTAGACAAACATGTCAGAGGGGTATTATGGAATAACTTTGACCTTGACCTGAAATTTTTCTGCCGAGTCAGCATTTTTTCGGTTTCATCGATATCTCTGAATCGGTGCATTGTAGAGCGAAACGGACGTTATTTTCGCACTCATGGCACTAGACAAACATGTCTGAGGGGTATTATGGATGAACTTCGACCTCGTAGAGCATCGTAGAGCGAAACGGACGTTATTTTCGCACTCGTGGCACTAGACAGACATGTCTAAAGGGTATTATGGATAAACTTTGACCTTGACCTAAAATTTTTTCGCCGACTTGGCATTTTTCGTTTTCGTTGATATCTTGGAAATAATGATCGGAAATGCCTTTATGGTTTTGTCAAAAATTTTAGCTTACCGGCCCATAAGTGGCCGGTAAGCTAATACTGAATATTATTGTGACTCTTGAATTTGACCTTTGACCTCATTTTCAAGATCAGAGCACAAAATGGCTAATATCCCGCTTATTATTGACTTTACAGCTTAGGAATCAATTATGGACAAATAGGAAATGATATATGCTGATAATTGTCATGACCTTGAATTTGACCTTCGACCTCATTTTCAAGGTCAGAGCACGAAATGGTTAATATCTCGCTTATTATCGACTTTACAAGGTCACAGGACAAAATGGCTAATATCTCGCTTATTATCAACTTTACAGCTATGGAATCAATTGTGAACATATAGGAAATGATATATGCTGAATATTCTCGTGACCTTGAAATTGACATTTGATCTCATTTTCAAGGTCACAGGACAAAATGGCTAATATCTTGCTTATTATCGATTCTACAGCTTTATCGATTCTGCAGTTTAAGAACCAATTGTGGACATATAGGAAATGACATTCTGATGATCTTGAATTTGACCTTCGACCTCATTTTCAAGGTCAAAGAACAAAATGGCTAATATCTCACTTATTATCGACTTTACAACTTGAGAGTCAATTGTGGACAGATAGAAAATGATATATTCTGAATATTCTCATGACCTTGAATTTGACCCTTGACCTAAATTTCAAGGTCAGGCACCTTATTTTCAAGGTCAGAATACAAATGGCTTATATTTCGCTTATTATCGATTTTACAGCTTAGGAATCAATTTTGGACATATAGGATATGATATATGCTGAATATTCTCGTGACCTTGAATTTGACCTCTGACCTCAGTTTCAAGGTCAGAGCACAACATGGCTTATATCTCGCTTATTATTGACTCTACAGCTTAGGAATCAATTGTGGACATTCAGGAAATGATATATGCCGAATATTCTGATGACCTTGAATTTGACCTTTGACCTCATTTTCGAGGTCATAGGACAAAATGGCTAATATATCGCTTGTTATCGACTTTACATCTAAGGAATCAGTTATGAACATATAGGATAAATGATATATGCAGATTATTGTCATGACCTTGAATTTGACCCTCGACCTCATTTTCAAGGTCACAGGACAGAATGGCTAATATCTCACTTATTATCGATTTTACAGCTTAGGAATCAATTGTGGACATATAGGAAATGATATATGCTGAATATTCTCGTGACCTTGAATTTGACCTCTGACCTCATTTTCAAGGTCCAAGGACAAACTGGCTCATATCTTGCTCTTCTATTGACTGTATGGCTTGGGAATCAATTGTGGACATGATATAGAAAATGATACACACTGAATATTTTGATGACCTTGAATTTGACCTTTTGCCCCTTCATTTTCAAGGCCACAGCACAAAATTGCTAATATCTCTCTGATTATTGAATTTACAGCTTAGCAATCAACTGTGGACATGATATATGCTTAATGTTATATATGCTGAATATTTTCTTGACCTTGAATTCAACCAGTGACCTGGCTAACATGTAAAATATTAAACATTGTCCGGTAACCTATCTTTGGCCCTTTGCCTAAATTATAGGTTATCGGACCTATGGTCCGATAACCTATTGGCATGGCGTTGCGTCCTTCGGCGTCGTCCGTCCACATTTTTATCTTTAAAGTTTACAATCGGATCTTTCTGAAATTTTGCACGAAAATACCTAAAAATATTTCAAGAGGGGGTTATTTTTAGGTTACCGGACCTTTGGTCCGATAACCTATTGGCATGGCGTTGCGTCCAACATCGTCCGTCCGTCCGTCCGGCGTTAACATATTTATCTTTAAAGTTAACGATCGAATCTTTCTGAAATTTTGCACAAAAATGCCTAAAAATATTTTGAGAAGGAGGTATTTTTTTGTTTTTTGATTTTCGCACTTTTTCCAAAATGGCGGCCGTTTTTTGTCGAAAAACGCTCAATTTAGGACTTTGACGGCCATTTTCTCAAAAACTGTCTGATCAGTTTTGAGTTTTTGGTTTCAAAAGATTCCCCTCATATACCTCTGTGATATGTATAAGTTTGGTTGCCCTAAATTCGCCGGTCTCCGTGTGGCGGCCATTTTGAATTTTTGACGAGTCGGCGAAAACAAATTTTTTCGCCCCAAATCGCATTACTATTCATTTTGGGCCATTTCTAGGCAAAAAAAAATTTTCACCCTTTGAAAAAAATTTTGGACTTAGAAAATTTTCGGCACTTTTTTCCTTCATAATGGGAGCTGTCCGGACTGTACTCATAGAACGCTTGAAGATAGAGCTTAGAAATTGGCATTTTCAAATGGGAAGTCATATATGGCGACTTGTGTGGTGACCTTGAATTTGACCTTCGATGATCTTGGAAGGTCAAAACAGCCATTTTGGGGTCAAAAAATGCCCAGATTTGCCTCTATAGATGAAATGCTTGCAGATAGAGCTCATGTTCGCATTATGAACATATAGGAAGACATATATGGCACAACTAATGATGACCTTGAACTTGACGTCAGATGACCTTGAGTGCTAAATGTCTGACTTGGAATGTGTAAATTGACCTGAGCGGCCTAAACGATTCCACCCAACATATAGAATATCAGATGCGGCACACATACTTGTAATGGTAACATCGAAGTTCATACGGATGACCTTGATTGGTAAATCCCAAGGTCATATGTTTACACTGCGAACCTTGATTGGTAAAAGGTCTGTTACCTGCCAATGCTGCCATGGCCAAACCAAAATTGTCCGGTAACCTATCTTAGCCTTTGGGCTAATTTTTTTGTTTTTTGATTTTCACATTTCTTTCAAAATGGCGGCCATTTTCACCGAAAAACGGCCAATTTCTGACTTTGGCAGCCATTTTCTCAAAAACTGTTCAGACAGTTTTGAGATTTTCATTTCAAAAATTGCTCCCACATACCTCTGTGATGTGTATAAGTTTCGTTGCCCCTGAATCGCCGGTCTGCGTGTAGTGGTCATTTTCATTTTCTTGACGGGTCCCAAATAGGACTTTCTCATGTTAAATTCTCGTATGCTTTATAATGGGACACATTATGCCTAATATCTCACTTAATATTGAGATTAGAGACTAGGAATCAATTGTGGACACATAGGAAATGATATATGCTGATTATTGTCATGACCTTGAATTTGACCTTCGACCTCATTTTCAAGGTCAGAGCACAAAATGGCTAATATCTCGCTTATTATCGACTTTACAGCTTAGGAATCAATTGTGGACATATAGAAAATGATATATGCTGATTATTGTCATGACCTTGAATTTGACCTTTGACCTCATTTTCAAGGTCAGAGCACAAAATGGCTAATATCTCGCTTATTATCGACTTTACAGTTTAGGAATCAATTGTGCACATATAGGAAATGATATAGTCCGAATATTTTGATGACCTTTAATTTGACCTTTGACCTCATTTTCAAGGTCAAAGCATAAAATGGCTAATATCTTGCTTATTATCGACATTACAGGTTTGGAATCATTTGTGCGCAGATAGGGAATGATATAGTTTGAATATTTTGATGACCTTGAATTTGACCTTTGACCTCATTTTCAAGGTCAAAGTACAAAATGGCTAATATCTCACTTAATATCAACTTTACAGCTTAGGAATCAATGGTGGACATATAGGAAGTGATATATGCTGAATATTCTCGTGATCTTGAATTATATTTGACCTTTGACCTCATTTTCAAGGTCAGAGCACAAAATGGCTAATATCTTGCTTATTATCAACTTTACAGCTCAGGAATCAATTGTGAACCTATAGGAAATAATATATGCTGCACATTGTTGTGATCTTGAATTTGACCTTTGACCTTATTTTCAAGGTCAGAGCACAAAATGACTAATATCTTGTTTATTATCGACTCTACAGTTCGGGATTAGGTTGTGTACATGTAGAAAATTATATATGCTGAGTATTCTCATGACCTTGAACTTGACCTTTGACTTTATTTTCAAGGTCGGAGCACAAAATGGCTAATATTTTGTTTGTTATCAACTTAACGGCTTGGGAATCAATTGTGAACATGAATGAATTAATATATGGTGAATATTGTTATGACCTTGAATTTGACCTTTGAGCTCATTTTTCCTTCATGATCAGCCAGTTCAGAAATGTTTCTAGGTCAGGTCAAGTGGTATAAACAAAACGTTCGTACGTGCCTTGTTCAAGTGTTAGTGACACGGTGAACTCGAAGTAAACAAAGTATTTAGTATTGTGCAAGCGAAATCGAGTAATGTGTAGATGACAGTGACTCAACAATAATATGGGAAAGCATGGATTGGCTATGTTTATACCACATGACCCTGACCCAATTCCACTTACATGTACCTACCGTATTTATTCAATTAGTTCGAACAGCTAAAGATAATTGTATCCCCCGAACAAAGTTCGGCGGATACTATGGATTTACGATCGTCGCGCCGCCGCCGCGTCCGCGTTCGCGTCCGCAGACACTTTCTTGTGAACGCGCTGCAGCTTGCAAATATGAACCGATTTTGATAATATTTCATATGGACATGTCTTATGGTGAGATCTGGACAGCTATCGATTTTGGTTGCCATAGCAACCAAAATAGCCGATTGGCATAACATTCTGTGCTCAAATTAGCCTGTTTAACATACATGGGTTGTGAACGCTCTACGGGTGGGAGTTTTCAATGAATGATGATGAAATCGCACAGGCTCAATGAGAAAGACCATCACACGAAACCTATTGTTTTTCAGAATGATCGAATAAATATTAATTAGTTTGAGAGGTTAACTTATTACGACAATTAAAATACCTACTTTGACATGTGTGATCACTCCAATAACCTGTACTATGAAAGCAAATTGCACTGGATTCTTGTTCAGAATACAGAACTGATGTTTTTGGTAAAAAAAGAACAATATTACTGAATAAGTTAACATTGGTTTTACTAGTTAAGTCTATTATTGACCACAATAAAAATAGTTAAGACGAGAAACATTTATTATTGAGCTCAACAAGGTAAAGGTTTTGTCCAGTAGAGATTTCACAGGTGTAACCGAATAAGTTAACATTGTTTTTACTAGTTAAGTCTATTATTGACCACAATAAAAATAGTTAAGACAAGAAACATTTATTATTCGGCTCAACAAGGTAAAGCTTCTGTGCAGTAGAGATTTCATGGCTGTAGCCGAATAAGTTAACATCATTTTTACTAGTTAAGTCTATTATTGACCTCAAGAAAAATAGTTAAGACAAGAAACATTTATTATTGAGCTCAACAATTTAAAATTTTTGTCCAGTAGAGATTTCATGGGTGTAACCGGATAAGTTAACATTATTTTTTACCAGTAAAGTCAATTTTTACTTCGAATTTCAACTTGAAACCAAGTTTGGCACATATTATGAATTAAAATTTAACTATGGTTAAAAGTTGATCTGGCTCCAATTTCGTCATATTGAAATGTAGTTTTCGTGAACTTTTACTTTGAATTTCAAATATAACTTATAGTGAAAAGTTCGATCTGGCTCCAATTTAGTCATCTCGCAAATTGGAACCAAGTTTATAAAATATTCTGAGTTGAAATATAGCTTTAGGTGAAAACTTTTATCTGGCTGTAATTTCGTTATTTTTAGGTTACCGGACCTATGGTCCGATAACATATTGCCGTGGCGATGCGTCCGTCGTCCGTCTAGCCGTCCGTCCGTCCGTCGTCGTCCGTCCACATTTTTATCTTTAAAGTGTACGGTCCAATCTTTCTGAAAATTTGGGAAAAGATACCTTGAAATAATTCGAGAAGGAGGTATTTTTTAGTTTTTTGATTTTTGAATTTTTTTCAAAATGGTGGCCGTTTTCGTCGAAAAACGGTCAATTTTGGAATTTGGCGGCCATTTTATCAAAAACTGTCTGATCAAATTTGAGATTTTTATTTCAAAAGATTCCCCTCATGTACCTCTGTGATGTGTATAAGTTTGGTTGCCCTTGAATCGCCGGTCTCCGTGTGGCGGCCATTTTGAATTTTTGACGACTCGGCGAAAAAAAAATTTTCGCCCCAGATCGTATTACTATCCATTTTGGGCCATTTCTAGACAAAAATTTTTTTTCACCCTTTGAAAAAAATTTTGGACTTAGAAAATTTTCGGCATTTTTTTCCTTCATAATGGGAGCTGCCAGGACTGTGCTCATAGAACGCTTGAAGATAGAGCTTAGAAATTAGCACTTTCAAATGGGAAGTCATGTATGGCGATTTGTGTGGTGACCTTGAATTTGACCTTTGATGACCTTGAAAGGTCAAAACAGCCATTTTGGGGTAAAAAAAATGCCCAGATTTGCCTCTACAGATGAAATGCTTGTAGATAGAGCTTATGTTTGCATTATGAGCATATAGGAAGTCATATATGGAACAACTGATGATGACCTTGAGCTTGACCTCGGATGACCTTGCGTGCTAAATGTCCAATGTGAAATGTGTAAATTAGCCACTGAGGCTTGAACACTTGCACATACAGGTTAGGATTGTGTATAAGCTCACAAGAAGTCATGTATTAATGGCAATCTTTTGGTGACCTTGAATTTGACCTTATATGTGACCTTGAAAGCCAAATCTCACAATCTTGCCTGACCTGACATGTGTAAATTGACCTCTACAGACAAAATACTTGTTGATAGAGCTTTTATGTTTGTATTATGAAGTCATATGCAGCATACCTAATGCAGTTCACAAAGATGACCTTGATTGGTAAATCTCAAGGTCATATGTCAATAATGTCACCTGCAATGTTTAAAACCAAAATTGTCCGGTAACCTTTCTTAGCCCTTGGGCTAATTTTTTCGAACATGTCGAAATGGAAATTCGCATGCAGTGATTTTAGTGGTGATCTTGAATTCGACCTTCAATAAGCTTGAAAGGTTTCACACTCACAATGTACATCAGTGATATATTTGGGGCAACATGGATGATAGGGCTACGGGGGATACACCCAAGCGGTCGTAGGCGACCGGAAGCGTCTAGTTGAATTTTGAAATGTTCGAATTATTAGATTCACCATAAAATCCCCCCTCAAAACAGAAAAACCAATAACCCAGAATCGGCGAACGGGCAGACACGAAAGTTGACAGATGCTGCCATGACCCCTGATGCTTTGAACTAGGCCTAGGCCCTGCACGATTAATAGGTTAACCGCACACGGTTGCCATGTTTGAAATAACTTTGAATAATCGGATGATAAATCGCCGGCTTATTGTCATTTATAACCTAACATTGATACTTGATTTCTGTGATTTTACACGCACACACACTCGAGTCACTTTTGCCGGAAAACCCGAGCCGCGTGCCACTTAGAAGTCCGCGCTTTACTTCTGTACATAATACCATGACGTCATTGACTATTGTTCACATAATTGACATGATCGCAAATACTGCCACCTGGCGAATGATATCACTAATAGTTCATTCCGTAGTGCTGCCGCCTGGTGAGTTGTAATTTTTGGCAGCTGACAAGTTGATTTCGTTCGTTGTTTAAATCAAAATTTTGATCGTAAATTTGCGTGTTCGAACTAATAGAGTCAATTTAAAAATTATTATCTTGAATAATTTTTGGTGTTCGAATTATTAGAGTGTTCGAACTGATTGAATAAATACGGTAACTTGAAAACATTTCCGAACTCACGTATGGGACCTGTATGGAATAAACTCGTAGAACACTCCAAGATAGACCTTAAACATTGGCAGTATCAAATGGGAAATCATGTTGCAGTGTCAATGGTTATCTTAAATTTCACCTTCAATGACCATGAAAGGTCAATATGACAATTTGAATAAAAAATGTTATGGTTTAAAACTGAACATTTCTCCGGTAACCTCTCTTAGCCCTTGGGCTAATTTTTTTTTTTTTTCCCGCCGTTTTGGTTTCCGACCGATAACTTCAGTTTGCCTCGATGTATCTTCTCCAAATTTTCAGCATTGGTCAGACATATTATGTGGAAGAACCCTATTGTTTTTTAGCCGGATCCGAGGTCCGTGAGGATGAAATCAATGTCGATTTTTGGACTTTGTTTCCGCATGATAACTCAAAAAGTATGCAGGCAATGGCTGCAGAACGTTGCATGGAGGTTCATATATCAAGAGGGGAGAACCCTGTTGATTTCGGGATCAATCCGTCCAATGACCTCTGACCTTGAGGTCGGAAGAGTTTTCGCCCAGTCATCCTCGAGCTTTCCTGCATATATATCTCGGAAGCGGTGCGTCGTAGAGCGAAACTGACGTTATTTTCGGACTCGCCGCCCTAAACAAACATGTTGTCGATATCTAGGGAACGGTGGGTTGTAGAGCCTGTGGCAAACATGTTTTAAATATGACGAATCACTCCTAACACCGAAATGCCTCGAAGGCATCTTTAGGCCTTGATGTCTAGTTTGATATCAAGGTTTTTTTTTTGAATTTGAGAACAAATTTCCTTTTTATGGCTTATCAAGTCTCACTATAGGCAATAATTATTCATTATAATTTTTCAATAATTATTAAGATCGCCAATTTCTGTAATTTCTGTAAGTTCATCTCTGCAGTGACCTGACGGGAAGCACAACAACATGGAGGAAGTAGAGAAAAAACAAAAACAGAACTCCAACCCCATGGAACATGCGGGCGTCATCTCCAAAATCTTCTTTTGGTCAGTGGCTCTCCATGTACCCGGTACCAGTCTTATTTATAAAAATTAGTTGTATATACCGGTATGTAAACGTACAGCCGTTGTATGAATATCAAAGCACTGTCTGGTAGACTGTGTGCTATGTTAGCAGTGTCTTACAGTATCTAATAGTTTGATGGTCTGTTTGCAGGTGGTTGAACCCCCTGTTCAGGATCGGAAACAGGAGACCGCTGGAGGTTGATGACATGTACCCAGTCATGGACAGCGACTCCTCCAAAATACTCTCTCAGCGACTGCAGAAGTAAGAGAACAGAAAACCAACATGTCATTTGATTACTTGGATGTGATGACCACCTGAGTTTTCTTATCAGATATTTGAATATCATTCCCTTGTAAGTAAGACATTGACCAGTTCGTGCCATGCCCGTGTATTCAAGACTGTTGGCTGAAGCCATTACATGTATACAGACATTATATGTTCTCAAACCCATGAATCAGTTTATGTTGTATAACAACGTACTTTCCATCAATATAGGGAATGGGACATTGAACTGGAAAAGCAGAAGGATGGGAAAAAGCCTTGTCTACGAAATGCCATGATCCGTACTTTTGGCAAAATGTACATGTTTTTGGGATTAATAGCTTTTGCTGAGGTAAATTAATGAATGTATTTGTGCCATCGATCTTGAGTAGATATATGTAAATATGTTTTCACAATTCCAATAAACATTCCAGTACCGTAGATACTTGTGTATTAACCGACCATGAGTATAAGCCGAGGTCGATTATGAGGAGGGAACCAGTGAAAAGTGAATGACTTGACCATAAGCCGAATCGTAGAGGCCTAAGTCAACGCGCGAAAACGATCGCTGTTATCACAGTCTCCGTGACCGTGTCAGATCATCAGAGTTGAACACGCACGGCCGACCTAATTGCAATCGTAGTGCCTGTAACTGGCAGTCAGTGTGAAATGTTGGTGTGGAGTCATTGAAGGGTTGGTTTTGTAAACAATCTGATAAATGCTCTCAAACATTGATATAATACAGTGTATTTTGCAAGAGATTTCAACTGCCTGTTTTCTCATTTCTGATCGACCTAGATTCTATACCCTGGTGGCGAGAATTGGAACTGATGGGATAACCAAAATCAAGTGCAAAGTTGAAATAATTCATCATAAGCGTCATAATGCATCAATCAGTCTTTGGAACTTTACAGTACTGATGACAATAAAGAGATTCCACTTGTTGTTCAAGTTTTCAAATAAGTGAAAGCAGACTGATGCTTTTTATTTATTGATGAAAATATATATCGTATAACATATTATTAAGACATTTCATTGAATAGGGAAATTGGCACATGTATAGCAAAATACAAAATCCCACACATTTACTCAAAACCAACAAAATCGTCCTCACTGTCAGATTCTGCTGTACTTAACAACCTCCAAAGCTACATGTGAACTTTGAAAATATGCAATTAACTTCAAAGCTAATCAGGGCTGACACTCACTGTGTGAACTGGTTGTCAGATTTACTCAGCAGCTGGTCAGATCAATTTGAACAATTGATCAAATCGCCCAACATCTGTCAGCGTACATAGACCGTCAAACTCGCCCGAAATCGCTGAGAATCGTTGGGATTTTGTATTGACTTTTATAAAAGCCGACCTCAATATTTTGCCTCTTATTGGAGGTAAAAAACCTCGGCTAATACACAAGTATCTACGGTATTATCACGTGTGGATGTCACAATGTCAATCATAAACAAACGTGATAAAGTTTCCCTGTTTTCTGCCACGTCAGGAGGCTACGAAGGTTGTACAGCCGCTGTTGATGGGCGGACTGATCCGATACTTCAGTCCTGACACAGAAATAGCCACATGGGAGGCGTATCTCTACGCCCTGGGGGTGGGGCTCTGTGCCATCGTCATAGCTATAACCCACCATCCTTACTTCTTCATGGTACAGAGGGTGGGGATGTGGCTCAGAGTTGCATCTTGCTCAATGATCTTCAAAAAGGTATCTTGTTTGGTTCTCTGGTGATGCTCTGAATTATTGCTCTATGCCAGGATTTTTAGCCATCTTGACCTGATGATAAATGTTTATTATATTGGCTGTTTCTTACCCCACTCCAGTCCCTGAGGTTGAGTAACCGAGCGCTCGGAGAGACCACCACCGGACAAATCGTTAATCTCATGTCCAACGATGTCATGAGGTTCGACCAGGTGCTCGTCCCTTTGAGACTATGTTGTAGGAACTTTGTTTGCATGTGATGAATTAAATCGCCCAGTTTCATTGGTCATGTTGGAGACTTAGTTTGCACCAGTCCAAAAGCAAATGTTCAAGTTAAACCAATGACAAACAAACAAACTGTGAGCTTGCCTCATTCAAATTATAACAGAACGTCTTGCCTCTGTGATTACAGACTGTGATATTCCTTCTTGGATCCCGTCTAAAAGAGATTTTTTTTTATCAAACCAATGACAGACAAATGAAACTTTCCTTAATTATAACAGAATGCCTTGCCTCTGTGATTACAGACTGTGATATTCCTACACTTTCTATGGATCGGCCCCCTGCAGGCTATATGTGTGCTGATTATACTGTACTATCAGCTCGGCCCAGCCAGTCTCGCAGGCTTCGCGATATTACTGCTACTTATACCGGTGCAAGGCTTCATGGGAAGACTGTTCTCAAAGCTCCGGTCAGTCGTCAAAGTGTCACTTGTGTCAACATAACACTATTCTAGAAATGTAATTGTATCCCCCGAACAAAGTTTGGCTGATACTCTAGATTTGCGATTCTGCGCCGCATTTGCTGCTTTCTTGTGAACACGCTACAGGCTACAAATCTGAACTGATTACGATGATTTTTCATTGGGACCTGACTTATGGTAGGATTGCAACACCAATCGATTTTGGTTGCCATAGCAACCAAATTGGCCGAGTGGCGACACATTTTGTGCTCAAATTGGCCTGTTCAGCACACATGGTTTGTGAACGCTCTACAGATGGGAGTTTTCGATGAATGATGATGAAATTGCAAATGCTTGATGAGAAAGACAGTCACACGAAACCTATTGTTTTTCAGAATGATCAAATAAATATTTATTGTATCCCCCGAACAAAGTTCGGCGGATACTATGGATTTACGATCGTCGCGCCGCCGCCGCCGCCGCCGCCGCCGCGTCCGCGTCCGCAGACACTTTCTTGTGAACGCGCTGCAGCTTGCAAATATGAACCGATTTTGATAATAATTCATATGGACATGTCTTATGGTGAGATCTGGACACCTATCGATTTTGGTTGCCATAGCAACCAAAATAGCCGATTGGCGTAACATTTTGTGCTCAAATTAGCCTGATAAACACATTGGTTGTGAACGCTCTACGGGTGGGAGTTTTCAATGAATGATGATGAAATCGCACAGGCTCAATGAGAAAGACCATCACACGAAACCTATTGTTTTTCAGAATGATCGAATAAATATTAATAAGTTTGAGAGGTTAACTTATTACAACAATTAAAATACCTACTTTGACATGTGTGATCACTCCAATAACCTGTACTATGAAAGCAAATTGCACTGGATTCTTGTTCAGAATACAGAACTGATGTTTTTGGTGAAAAAAGAACAATATTACTGAATAAGTTAACATTGGTTTTACTAGTTAAGTCTATTATTGACCACAATAAAAATAGTTAAGACGAGAAACATTTATTATTGAGCTCAACAAGGTAAAGGTTTTGTCCAGTAGAGATTTCACAGGTGTAACCGAATAAGTTAACATTATTTTTACTAGTTAAGTCTATTATTGACCACAATAAAAATAGTTAAGACAAGAAACATTTATTATTGGGCTCAACAAGGTAAAGCTTCTGTGCAGTAGAGATTTCATGGCTGTAGCCGAATAAGTTAACATCATTTTTACTAGTTAAGTCTATTATTGACCTCAAGAAAAATAGTTAAGACAAGAAACATTTATTATTGAGCTCAACAATTTAAAATTTTTGTCCAGTAGAGATTTCATGGGTGTAACCGGATAAGTTAACATTATTTTTACCAGTAAAGTAAATTTTTACTTCGAATTTCAACTTGAAACCAAGTTTGGCACATATTATGAATTAAAATTTAAACTATGGTTAAAAGTTGATCTGGCTCCAATTTCGTCATCTTGAAATGTAGTTTTGGTCAACTTTTACTTTGAATTTCATTTGGCACATAGTATGAGTTGAAATATAACTTATAGTGAAAAGTTCGATCTGGCTCCAATTTAGTCATCTCGCAACTTGGAACCAAGATTGTCAAATATTCTGAGTTGAAATATAGCTTTAGGTGAAAACTTTTATCTGGCTGTAATTTCGTGATCTTGAATTCGACCTTCAATAAGCTTGAAAGGTTTCACACTCACAATGTACATCAGCGATATATTTGGGGCAACAGGGATGATAGGGCTACGGGGGATACACCCAAGCGGTCGTAGGCGACCGGAAGCGTCTAGTTAGTTAACAGGTTAACTTATTACGACAATTGATATACCCACTTTGCCATGTATGATCACGCCAATACCATGTACTATGAAAGCAAATAATACTGAATTCTTGTTCAGAATAGATAACTAATGTTTTTGGTGAAATTAGAACAATAATACCAAATAAGTTAGCATTACTTTCACTAGTTAAGTCCATTACGGACCACAATAAAAATAGTTAAGACGAGGAACATTTAATATTGGGCCCTACAATGTAAAGGTTCTCTTCAGTAGAGATTTCATGACTGTAACCAAATAAGTTAACATCTGTTTTACTAGTTAAGTCTATTATTGACCACAATAAGAATAGTTAAGACAAGAAACATTTATTATTGGGCTCAACAAGGTAAAGGTTCTGTTTAGTAGAGATTTCATTGCTGTATCTGAATAAGTTAACATCAGTTTGCTAGTTAAGTCTATCATTGACCATAATGAAAATAGGTAACACAATGAACATTTATTATTGGGTTAATAGTAGGAAAAGATTCTGGTCAGCAGAATTTTGATGGTTTTGGGGGCAACAGGGATGATAGGGCTAAGGGGGATACACCCCAGCGGTCGTCAGCGACTGGAGAGCCTCTAGTTTCTATTTTCTATATTCACTGTAAAAAAAAAAAACCTGGGCAGCTAACATTATAAATAGGAGAAGTTAGCCTGGAGTTGCGCTGGGGTGGGGAAGAGTGGGTTTGAAATGCAACAATCCTTCTTTCAACATGTTCAATAGCAAAATATTTAGCTCGTTTCCAATTATATGATATATAATACATTTGATGTTGAAGTTTCCACACAACAAACAATAGACCGATATCAACAATGCCAGAAGTGTCCCGCTTCGGAAGAAGACAGAGATGAGTTCCAGTGTATGATGATTTCTGTGCTTGCAGACGGAAGACGGCGGAGCAGACGGACGAACGAGTGCGTCTCATGAATGAGATTCTCAACGGCATGCGAGTCATCAAGATGTATTGTTGGGAGAAGATGTTTGGCAATCTCGTGCACAAAGTTAGAAAGTAAGTACATGTCGTTTGCTTTGACAGTGTGCATGTTGTATTGTATACCAAGCAAATTGTCATCAACAAGCAACATGTTGCAACTTGCAATGAAATGTATTTTATCATGCAGTGGGTGAGGTTTGTAACATTATGGAGTGAACACGCATATTTCGATATATCCTTCATGTAGTTTGCACATACCCGGTATTGGTGAAATTTTATCGTTACTGACTGACGTGGTGTATATCTTGTGTGTCGGTGGTCACATCAATATATCAGAATTTGTGGTGAATGAAATGTACTGAACAGGTAATGGTTTGTCCTAGTATGTCACAAAATTTGAGAAATTGTAATCGTGCATCACAGTTACTAGTGAATAAAGGGCTGTCACAAAACTTTCGTATCGATATATATGTTTATGTTAAGATCCCGAAATAAGACCAGATTTTTGTTGGCCTATTAATATGATGAAGAGTGCAACTTTCTGCTTTTCAGTTTAGAAAGCACACGGATCCAGAACTGTAGCTATGCTCGGGCAGCTACACATGCTCCGTTTTTCTCGTCGGCTAAAATCATTGCTTACTTGACATTCCTGGTGTACATGAGAGGCGGTGGCGCGCTGACGGCGGAGACGGTATTTGTGGCCGTGGCCTTGTTCAATCCAGTCAGGTTGACTCTGACTCTGTTCGTTCCGTTTGCTGTGACCTTGTCCGCCGAAGCAGAGATTACATTGAATAGGATTCAGGTAAGACGGCTGATTGGCTCCAGCATAGCTTCGCTGTACAGATCTTTACCTGTCTAACTTCTCCGTGGTTGATGTCTTGTAGTTAGAGGAACTGAAGGAAATGGAGTTCTTTTGAACTTTGCTGTGGGATCGTGCAACTCGTTGGCTATCTTCAGTGTTTATTCCAGCTCGTATTAACCCAAACCTATCGCAATCGGCTCATGTTTACAGTTGTTAAGTTTCAAATAACCATGTTTTCTCAATGTTCAGTTTTAGTTTTTTTTTGCCAGTACTAATTTACGAATAACAAGACCGATTACTTGCATGGTTTTTGTGTATTCGGTGGATACTTGTGGTTTTGTGGTGTGAATTTCTGTTTTTTTTCATGTTTTCCAAACACCTCTCGATGTGTCGTTTTCTCGTTCACTCCAATTCTAAACTAATTCTTAGAATCCTTGGACACCCCCGAGATTATAAGCCACTCAAAACTTGTGAATAGATAATGTGACAATTATGTAGTTTGTGGTCAGTTCTAATTAGGGCATTTCGGCCCGAAATGCCCTTATGGTTTTGTCTGGTTTTTTTTTTTTTTTTTTTTTTTTTTTTTTCTTCTTTTTTTTTTACTTTCCGCCGTTTTGGTTTCCGATCAATAACTCGGGAACGCCTGAACGGATCTTGTCCAAATTTACACCACTGGTCAGAAATATTACATGGAAGACCCCTATTGTTTTGGAGGCGGCTCCGGGGTCCGTGAGGTCCGTGAGGATGAAATCAAGGTTGATTTTGAGACTTGGTTTCCGATCGATAACTCAAAAAGTATTCATGCAATGGCAAGTATTCTCTGCATGGGAGTTCATATACCACCAAGGAAGAACCCTATTGATTTTGGGATCACTCCGTCGAACGACCTTTGACCTAGAGCTCGGAAGAATTTTTGCTGATTCATCCTTGAGGCTTTCATGCATATGTCGGAAACGGTGCGTCGTAGAGCGAAACGGAGCTCAATTTCGGCCTCCTGGCACTAGACAAACTAGTCTAGGGGGTATCTTGGGTCGAAACGACCCCTGGTGTCAATTTTTTTTTTCGCCGACTCGGCACTTCCTGTTTGGCCGTATCTCGGAAACGGTATGTCGTAGAGCGAAACGGAGCTCAATTTCGGCCTCCTGGCACTAGACAAACTAGTCTAGTGTGTATATTCGGTCGAGACGTCCCCTGGTGTCGAATTTTTTTTTCGCCGACTCGGCACTTCCTGTTTGGCCGTATCTCGGAAACGGTGCGTCGTAGAGCGAAACGGAGCTCAATTTCGGCCTTATGGCACTAGACAAACTAGTCTAGTGTGTATCTTGGGTCGAAACGACTCTTGGTGTCGAATTTTTTTTTCGCCGACTCGGCACTTCCTGTTTGGCCGTATCTCGGAAACGGTACGTCGTAGAGCGAAACGGAGCTCAATTTCGGCCTTCTGGCACTAGACAAACTAGTCTAGGGGGTATCTTGGGTCGAAACGAACCCTGGTGTCGATTTTTTTTTTCGCCGACTCGGCACTTCCTGTTTGGCCGTATCTCGGAAACGGTATGTCGTAGAGCGAAACGGAGCTCAATTTCGGCCTCCTGGCACTAGACAAACTAGTCTAGTGTGTATCTTCGGTCGAGACGTCCCCTGGTGTCGAATTTTTTTTTCGCCGACTCGGCACTTCCTGTTTGGCCGTATCTCGGAAACGGTGCGTCGTAGAGCGAAACGGAGCTCAATTTCGGCCTTATGGCACTAGACAAACTAGTCTAGTGTGTATCTTGGGTCGAAACGACCCCTGGTGTCGAATTTTTTTTTCGCCGACTCAGCACTTCCTGTTTGGCCGTATCTCGGAAACGGTACATCGTAGAGCGAAACGGAGCTCAATTTCGGCCTTCTGGCACTAGACAAACTAGTCTAGGGGGTATCTTGGGTCGAAACGAACCCTGATGTCAATTTTTTTTTTCGCCGACTTGGCACTTCCTGTTTGGCCGTATCTCAGAAACGGTGCGTCGTAGAGCGAAACGGAGCTCAATTTCGGCCTCCTGGCACTAGACAAACTAGTCTAGTGTGTATCTTCGGTCGAGACGTCCCCTGGTGTCGAATTTTTTTTTCGCCGACTCGGCACTTCCTGTTTGGCCGTATCTCGGAAACGGTGCGTCGTAGAGCGAAACGGAGCTCAATTTCGGCCTTCTGGCACTAGACAAACTAGTCTAGTGTGTATCTTGGGTCGAAACGACCCCTGGTGTCGAATTTTTTTTTCGCCGACTCAGCACTTCCTGTTTGGCCGTATCTCGGAAACGGTACATCGTAGAGCGAAACGGAGCTCAATTTCGGCCTTCTGGCACTAGACAAACTAGTCTAGGGGGTATCTTGGGTCGAAACGAACCCTGATGTCAATTTTTTTTTTCGCCGACTTGGCACTTCCTGTTTGGCCGTATCTCAGAAACGGTGCGTCGTAGAGCGAAACGGAGCTCAATTTCGGCCTCCTGGCACTAGACAAACTAGTCTAGTGTGTATCTTGGGTCGAGACGACCCTGGTGTCGAATTTTTTTTCGCCGACTCGGCACTTCCTGTTTGGCCGTATCTCGGAAACGGTGCGTCGTAGAGCGAAACGGAGCTCAATTCCGGCCTCCTGGCACTAGACAAACTAGTCTAGTGGGTATTTTGGGTCGAGACGACCCCTAGTGTTGAATTTATTTTCGCCGACTCGGCACTTCCTGTTTGGCCGTATCTCGGAAATGGTGCGTCGTAGAGCGAAACGGGGCTCAATTCCGGCCTCCTGGCACTAGACAAACTAAGCTTATGGGTATTTTGGGTCGAGACGACCCCTGGTGTCAATTTTTTTTTTCGCTGAATCGGCACTTCCTGTTTGGCCGTATCTCGGAAACGGTACGTCGTAGAGCGAAACGGAGCTCAATTTCGGCCTTCTGGCACTAGACAAACTAGTCTAGGGGGTATCTTGGGTCGAAACGAACCCTGATGTCAATTTTTTTTTTCGCCGACTTGGAACTTCCTGTTTGGCCGTATCTCAGAAACGGTGCGTCGTAGAGCGAAACGGAGCTCAATTTCGGCCTTCTGGCACTAGAACAACTAGTCTAGTGTGTATCTTGGGTCGAGACGACCCTGGTGTCGAATTTTTTTTCGCCGACTCGGCACTTCCTATTTGGCCGTATCTCGGAAACGGTGCGTCGTAGAGCGAAACGGAGCTCATTTCCGGCCTCCTGGCACTAGACAAACTAGTCTAGTGGGTATTTTGGGTCGAGACGACCCCTAGTGTTGAATTTATTTTCGCCGACTCGGCACTTCCTGTTTGGCCATATCTCGGAAATGGTGCGTCGTAGAGCGAAACGGGGCTCAATTCCGGCCTCCTGGCACTAGACAAACTAAGCTTATGGGTATTTTGGGTCGAGACAACCCCTGGTGTCAATTTTTTTTTTCGCTGAATCGGCACTTCCTGTTTGGCCGTATCTCGGAAACTGTGCATCATACAGGGATACGGAGCTCAATTCCGGCCTTCTGGCACTAGACAAACTAGTCTAGTGGGTATTTTGGGTCGAGACCACCCCTGGTGTCGAATTTATTTTCTCCGACTCGGCACTTCCTGTTTGGCCGTATCTCGGAAACGGTGCGTCGTAGAGCGAAACGGAGCTCAATTTTGGCCTTCTGGCACTAGACAAACTAGTCTAGGGGTATCTTGGGTCGAAACGACCCCTGGTGTCAATTTTTTTTTTGCTGACTCGGCACTTCTTGTTTGGCCGTATCTCGGAAACGGTGCGTCGTAGAGCGAAACGGAGCTCAATTTCGACCTCCTGGCACTAGACAAACTAGTCTAGTGTGTATCTTGGGTCGAGACGACCCTGGTGTCGAATTTTTTTTCGCCGACTCGGCACTTCCTGTTTGGCCGTATCTCGGAAACGGTGCGTCGTAGAGCGAAACGGAGCTCAATTCCGGCCTCCTGGCACTAGACAAACTAGTCTAGTGGGTATTTTGGGTCGAGACGACCCCTAGTGTTGAATTTATTTTCGCCGACTCGGCACTTCCTGTTTGGCCGTATCTCGGAAATGGTGCGTCGTAGAGCGAAACGGGGCTCAATTCCGGCCTCCTGGCACTAGACAAACTAAGCTTATGGGTATTTTGGGTCGAGACAACCCCTGGTGTCAATTTTTTTTTTCGCTGAATCGGCACTTCCTGTTTGGCCGTATCTCGGAAACTGTGCATCATACAGGGATACGGAGCTCAATTCCGGCCTTCTGGCACTAGACAAACTAGTCTAGTGGGTATTTTGGGTCGAGACCACCCCTGGTGTCGAATTTATTTTCTCCGACTCGGCACTTCCTGTTTGGCCGTATCTCGGAAACGGTGCGTCGTAGAGCGAAACGGAGCTCAATTTTGGCCTTCTGGCACTAGACAAACTAGTCTAGGGGTATCTTGGGTCGAAACGACCCCTGGTGTCAATTTTTTTTTTGCTGACTCGGCACTTCTTGTTTGGCCGTATCTCGGAAACGGTGCGTCGTAGAGCGAAACGGAGCTCAATTTCGACCTCCTGGCACTAGACAAACTAGTCTAGTGTGTATCTTGGGTCGAGACGACCCCTGGTGTCAAATTTTTTTTCGCCGACTCGGCACTTCCTGTTTGGCCGTATCTCGAAAACGGTGCGTCGTAGAGCGAAACGGAGCTCAATTCCGGCCTTATGGCACTAGACAAACTAGTCTAGTGGGTATTTTCGGTCGAGACAACCCCTAGTGTCGAATTTATTTTCGCCGACTCCGCACTTCCTGTTTGGCCGTATCTCGGAAATGGTGCGTCGTAGAGTGAAACGGAGCTCAATTCCGGCCTCCTGGCACTAGACTGACTAGTCTAGAGGGTATCTTGCGTCGAGACGACTTCTGGTGTCAAATTTTTTTTTGCCGACTCAGCACTTCCTGTTTGCCATATCTCAGAAACGGTCCGTCGTAGAGCGAAACGCAAAGATGCCTAAGGACGGGGTATGTCACTTAAACTTTGACCACGGACAGATTCAGAGTCATTATGGTTCTAGACGCGGTCTCTTAGGTAAATGTTAGGTAGGAATAGAACTCACACGAAATGCCCCAAGCACTGTAGGAACCCTACTACCGTAACGCGACGTTACGGTAGTCCTAACGATGGCGGAAGGTTATTAGCTTCGAAAAGTTATTTCACGATAAACTAGGTATCAGGCAGGTTTCGCACATAACACCTATACGAGGCGAATTGTCTAGATATGCTTTATAGTGTGGCAATATAATTAAACTGTGAATCTGATCGATTTGCGAGTAAAAACGGTTTGAAATATGCGACGATTACTACCGTAACGTTAGCGGCCCACTACCGTAACGCCAATTTCCAGATTTCAAGTACTACCGTAACACTTGCAAATTTATAAAATTACCATGATGTAAAACTTTGATTTTGATCATATTTTAGGATTTTCGTTATGGATAAATAGTACAAATATTGTTGTAGGTTGATGATCATAATAAATTTTTGGTAATTTGTCATGCATATGTAGCCTATGTGAAAAATATATCAGGATACATATGTTATTACTGCCCTTTGACCAGCCATTCGCCAAACATAATTTTAGAGCATATTATTGAACATCATTCAGAGTCTCATTTTAGCATCAGACTCAGACGTCTAGACGATGAATCTGGTAATGATTCACGGTGTTCCGTTCACTTTGGAATGTTCGAGGCTTTGGTTCCTGGTACGATTTTGACTCCGGACACTTACTCATAAACTGTAATTAAAGAATACCTGGTATCCTGACAGAAGTTCAATATTCGTTACAGTTTTCTGACGACGATTTTTTGGGGGACGGTGTATAAACGTTTTAAGAGCAAAGCTTCTTCCGTGGATACATTGCGGTTGGACCAGTGGCGACCTTATCAAGTTCACCTCAAAGTTGAAGTTCATCTTACCGTACGTTTAAAAGTTTGACTGACACTAAACGGAACATGGTTCATGAATAAAGATTCACTCTTTCATACTATGCATTATCTTTGGATATGATTTCATAGACGTCGCTGATAAATAAAATGTCAAAAAGAGACCATATCTGATGTCTATCACTGTGCGAATCAATATTCAAAATTGATGCCAATTAAATCATTGTTGTAAACTTCATTACTTTTTCCTCAGACGAGTGTGTAATGCTGTTTGCATGTACGAGTAAATTATACGGCTCGGAATACACAATCGTATCTTACCATTTTATATATTAATACGACAACAATATATGGTATTGAAATAAATCAGAACATTGACCTCATTATCTTAGTTAAGATAAAAGTATCTTGTCAATATTATTTCCTCACTCATATCTTATCATAAAGTTAGTACAACAAAATTTTCTACGCTGGGGTAACATTCGAAAATGTCATCATTCAATGTATAAACATTGCTTATTTGCTTGCTCATTTTCTGCTCCTTCGACAACCCGTGTAATATGTTCAGTTATAGACGTCCCAAAGCACCACATTTCGTCATTTTACATGACATCATATAATATCAGTAGTATAATATAATAAATAATCGTACCTCGAAATCAATTCCGTATATGCAAGCTCCTTATATTCGAAATTCTTAGCTGAAACGATGCAAAAGACATATTACGAAAGACTTAGTGTGAGACCAAGATTAACGTTACGGTAGTACATGCTTGGTGTTACGGTAGTACCCCGCATCAACTGATCTGACGTTACCGTAGTAATCACTTGATTTTCATTTTCCATTTTCTGACTAATTAAGAGCAATATTCCCACAAAACAGTACGCCAATAGATGCTAAACTTCAGGAGGCATCAAAGCACACCGTCGGAGAAGAGTGACATGTGTTCTATAAACGATAATCTCAAGAAAACCAATCGAACCACTCGCCTGCCGTCATCGTGCCGTACTACCGTAACGTCGCGTTACGGTAGTGGGGTTCCTACAGTGCCAAGGCATCTTCAGGCCTTGACGTCTAGTTACATATTGATATCAGATTGCTGCCTGACAATATTACCCTGATATCGCACACTAACATTGTCAGTCACGCGATGACACGGGTAGGCACACAACTGGTACACCTGTGTCGTACATATACTTGTACATGACAATGTGAGATCACTAGTGATTACATCAAGTATGCTCCCAGTGTGCTGGTGATGAGAGACACTGATCATAGACCGGGTTACCATGGTTACAGTAGAGAGCTGATCTCAGCAGTGTATTTTAGGTTACCGGACATATGGTAAGATAAGATAAGATAAAATTTTATTTAACGTCGGCATCCATTTGATAACAAATAACATTAGTACAGTGTACTATTACCCGACATGATGAAAATGTATTATTTACAAGGTGATATGAATGGTGATGAGTGATGTACATTGGGAATTACAACACGGATAATTTACATAATATACATGTTGAACAATTACATTCTCTAGGTATCCAATTGGCCATTGCAGATTTAAAGGAGTTAATGTCCAGACATTTGACATCATTATCGAGCATATTCCATAGTTTCGCACCTTGATATTTGAAAGAGTTATGTCCATATTTAACATTATTATATGCCTACGAAAATGTTACAATGGATTACACAGAGTGCAATCGGTCCGATATGTTGTGGTATTGACCGCCTTATATTGACCTGCGTCGCGTATAGCAACCGACGGTCTTTCGAAGTTTACGTATTCATGCGCTGGTGAAATTTTTTGGTTTTGTAGTTCATGAAAATGTCCATAAAATTATTTGCTTTCAGGGTCTAAAATGGCTAGAAAATGTCAGCATTTGTAATCACATCTTTCCCGAGGGATATGCATATCATGATGAGGCATATAATAATAAGTTAATCGACAGGATACAGTGTTTGAGGCCCTCGGTCGTGTCTGTGCCGCGGACGCACTCGCAAGCTCGTGCGTGCTACGGCCCAGACACGACCTCGGGGTTCAAACACTGTATCCAGTCAATTACCTATAAGTATTATACTTAGGCAACACCAAACAATTTTCATTTCTCATGTTATAATGATCAGATCTGTGAGTGAACAAGTCATGCATATATCCTGGACCAATATCATTTATACTCTTATAGACTTCAATCAATACAATCCGCAGCCTTTGTATATACACCAGGGGTTTGCCAGATAATTCTCGTAGTTTGCTATAGCTAGATTTAAAATCTTGAAGGATATATCTAAGTGCTTTTTCTTGCATTTTTTCAATACACTTGGCAATTCTAACATCAGTGAAATGCCATACAATGGGACAATAGTTCAGTAGTGACATAATAAATGAATTAAACAAAATCATCTTTGATTCAAAACTCAGTGTCCTCATCAGACGGCTTATCACAAGTAATTTATAATCGGCTTTTCTACATATTTCAGAGACATGGAAATTAAAATTGATTTGATCATCGATATAGACACCAAGTAATTTGACATTGTTTCTGGGTACAATTTTGGTGTTATCAATGAAGATACATTCGTTGGCATAAGAGTTATGTCGATAAAAAAATATGACTTGAAATTTGTGCGGATTGGTCTTCATACCGTTAGTTTCAAACCATTTCATCATTATTTCCAGTACATTATTCATACTGCACTTAACAGTTTCTATGTCAATGCCAGTACACATGATAGTGTTATCATCAGCATAGTTGTATACTGTACAAAATTGTTTTAGCAACAAAAGTAAGTCATTAGAAAAGACATTGTAAATGAAGGGACCAAACTGTGATCCCTGTGGAGCACCTTTGTAGATAGGCAGCCACTCACCAGTGATATCCATAATTTTTACACATTGCTGACGATTACAAAAATAGTTCATAATTAGTTTGCATGCATTTCCACCTATTCCATATGCATTCAATTTGTCAATAACAAGCCGATGTGGCAAACAATCGAAAGCTCGTGATAGGTCAGTCATAACAGCACCAGCAATTTCACTCTTGTCTAAGCTTTGTTTGACATTTTCAACAAAATTTAGTAAAACACTTTGACATCCATGATTTTTACGAAAACCTGACATATCTACTGAAAAAATAGGCTCAAGGAATCGAGATAATTGTTCAATAATGACTTTTTCAAATAGTTTTGACAATGATGACAGAACACTAACAGGTCTGTAATTACATTTATCCAAATTATCGTTTTTTTTGTAAACAGGGGTAACCAAAGCCTTTTTGAGATTCTTGGGAAATTTGTTATTTTTGATACAAATAACTAACGTTAAGTTAAGTTAGTTTCTAACGTTAAGTTTCTTCAATAACTCCAAAATATGTTCCTCAGAGACACAAGCAAATTCAAAAATTTGTCCTTCATATGTACAATTATTTTGATTAAATAATACACTTTCATGTTCAAGGAAGTCACTGACAATAATGTCAAAATTTGTTTCCTCTGTAATTTCACAATTACTAACATCATCACCAATTTCATTAGCCATATTAACAAAGTAATTGTTCATCACATTGCACACTTCAAGTGTTTTACTCACAATGTTACCATCTTCAAGTAAGGTAATATTGTCATCCCCTTGTGACTTGTCTGATACAATAGGTTTAACTGTTTTCCAAAATTCTGCATTTCCAGCAGTTGATGTTGATTTTTTGACATATGCATTGAGACTTTGTTTAAGAAGTTTTGTTACATAATTACGATTTGTTATGCTAAGCGATACTTACTTCTGACTCTGGGGTCGTGTAATTGGCGAGCCCTCATTCGCCAACCACACATGAAATATGGGTGAAAAAGCTAAACGAAAGTTAGCCGGTCCGTTTAGACCCTGCGTTAGTAATGGTAGTTACCTGAGCAGTTCACCCTCCGTGTGGTAGCATAATCGTGCCGGTCCACTGCCTCCCAGTTCACTTTTGTTTTTGGCGAGCTCCTGTCAACAACAACTTTGCGTCGCTCGCGATTGCCCCTTTGAAGTTTGGATTTTGGAACTTAGCTGTTTCTACGATGGAATCGTCTTCTGTCAGGAGATGTACCAAGTGTGGACACTTCTTGGTTCCTCTCGATCTCGATCCTCACGATCGCTGTCCGTCTTGCAGACCGTTTGTTTGCTGTGCGTCTCAGCGCTGTCAGATCTGCGAATCTTGGCCCGATGACAGATTCGACAGGATAGATCAGCGTAGGATCGACAGGGAGAAGAAGAGGTCGCGTTCTGCTGATCGACGATCTCTGGATTCCTCTTCCTCCTCTCGTCTTGATTCCCTCGAACAGACGGTTGGCAATTTGCAGACATCCATTGCGTCCATGTCGGCGATGTTGTCGTCCCTGGTTGGGAAAGGAGTTGCGACACCGGCCACCCCCACGGTGGATGAAGTTCCGACGCCGCTTCTCTCTGGTGACCCGTTCGTCGGCGGCAACCCCCCGAGCCACAGTCCAGCTGACCAGCCTTCGTGTTCCTGGGGTTTGCCTTCGTTGGACCCGATCTTCTCGGAGCCAGTTGACTCGGCCACGGTGGATTCCCGTTCCCAGGCTGCCGAGACCGGCGAGTCGGTCTCGGAGGAACAGTCAGGTGAAGGCAGGGGCCCCGTCGGTCGTGCCAAGTGTGGCCCCCCCGACTACTCCACCGTCCAGCTCTCCGACGGCCCTGTTGATGTGCTTGTGGTGGACAAGTCTCTCGCTGGTAGCCCGGGCCGTGTTCAGCACCGTGACGCCTCTTCAGCCCAGGGTACCTCTTCTCCAGCCGCAGCGGTGCCGGGCGGGTGCTTACCCGACCGTGACCGTGATCAGCAGCCACCGGTGGCCAGCCCGGGGGTTTCTCAGCCCAGTGTTCTGCCCCGCGATCTTCCACCGTCCGTCAGTCGACGCGCGGACAGCCGGTCGTCTTCCTCCAGTGGAGATTCGCACCGCGGGTCAACAGCCACGGCGGATAGTGTTCTTCCAGCGATGGGCCGCCCGTCCTCGCCTGACCGCCGCCACCGTCCAGCTCGGCCTGTGGATCAACACCGTTCCGGCGATTGGGATCGTCCGTCCTCCAGCCGCGCGGATCGGTTCCGTGATTGGGTTTATGATCATCGTCGTGAATATGACTTTGACCATGCTTACCATGAAGAGTTGGATTGTTACTACCGTTCCGGCCGTTCTCGTGACGATAGGGACTACTACTACCGTCGGGAGCGTGCGGACCGCAGGGACTACTCCTCCAGAGATTCTCGCGGTAGCCGTGGAGAGAAGAGTTCACGCTCGGACTACGACCGTGTGAGGGAGCCCAAGCGTCCCGCTTCAGACCACGCCCCTAGGTCTGAAGGTGAGCAACACGCGTCCGAGTCGTCCTCTGTTGCTGTTTTGGAGCCTCCAGTCTCGTTGCCTCCCCCCCTGGCAGACCAGACCTCGGATGAACCTCCAGTCAAGAAGCCGCGGGTGGCTAGCCCGGCTAGGTCTGCCGACTCCTCAGCTACGGCCGGTACCTCCAAGCCTTCCTCCTCCAAGTCTGACGACGACACCTTTGCCCAGGTCCGCGTTTGGGTTCAGGAGGCCTTCCCTGACGAGATTGAGCTACCTGCAGCCAAGGGGACTTCTTTTACGTCGGTGGGTGAGCGTGTGCTCCACGCCCGTCAGCAGCCGGAGCCGGACGTGCGCTTCCCGTGGTCCGAGGGTATCTCGTCAGTACGGACTCTAGTGGAAGAGAAGATCGTCCCAGTCAATGGACAGCCCCTATGAGCCGGCAAGTTCGCCTCGTGCTTCCAAGGACAGTTAAAGCACTACCAGACTACGGATTGCGGTAGCACTCTGGAGGCAGCGGCGGTGAATGACGACCTGTCAGTCATCGCCCCTGGGCTCAAGTCCTCGAGTGTTACTGCTACACTTTCGGACTCAGATCTCAAGACCTGGGAGTCTTACCCGCGTCGGGTACAACTGGTTGCCAACACCCTCGACTGGCTCTCGGGCCTCCTCAGCGTGCAGGTCGACCGTCTGGCCCCCGGTTCGGTTCTAGCGGACGCCGATTTGGACACGGATGCCACTGTTCAAGTACCGGTGTCGGAGTTGCTGCGCATCAAGAGGACTCTTTCCTCCGTTAACAAGTGTGTGGGACAGATTACGAAGGAGTCGCACGTGGAGTGGGCCAACGTTGTTCTCAGGCGACGGGACGCCTTTCTCAAGAGATCTACCTCCAAGCTGTCGGACGCCTTCAAGTCCAAGTTACGCACGTCCTCGGTCTTTGGTCCTCGCCTCTTTGACCCGGATGTCCTGGCCAAGGCAGGCCAGGCGGTTGCCCAGGAAGCGGACCTTCTCAGCAAATTTAACTTAGTTAAATTGGTGGAACGCCAGGAGAAGAAGCCTGCGGCATCCTCTTCCTCGTCGTTCAAGATCCCGAAGGTCAAGGCCACGGAGTCGAAACAGCAGTCTCAGTCGTCTCAGTTTTCTAAAGGCTCCAAGTTTGACAAGAACAAGAAGTCAACTAACTCTTCACGTGGAGGTCGCGGCGGCAGTGGATCCTCGTCTTCTGCCAAGCCTCAGCCCCGCTCCTGATGTGTCCCAGACGCTCCCACGGAACCACGATTCGGATGTATCCCCCGTGGGAGCTCGTCTTCAGGCCTTTTGGCCAGTCTGGGATACGGAATTCGAGGACTGTCTAGTAACTACCATACTGCGTCACGGGTACCGGATTCCCTTCAGTCAGGCGCCTCCTCTCTCCCCTCTACCGATAGCGTTCGCATCGTACGCCCCGGGGTCGGAGAAGTTTGCGGTCCTGGACGCCCTCGTGTCCGAGATGCTCCTCAAGGAAGCCACGGAGAAGGTGACCCAGAACTCTCCGGGCTTCTACAGTCGTCTGTTTGTCGTCCCCAAGCTCACGGGCGGCTGGCGACCGATAATCGACCTCAGTCCCCTGAACAAGTTTGTCTCCAAGGAGAAGTTTTCCATGGAGTGCCCACGGACGGTTCTACTGTCTCTGCGCAGCGGGGACTGGGTGACGTCCATAGATCTGAAAGATGCCTACTTTCACATCCCGATTCATCCCTCATCACGGCCCTACCTTCGTTTCCAGTGGGGCAACGTGATCTACCAGTTCCGTGCTCTGTGTTTCGGCCTCTCCACCGCCCCGTTCCTGTTCACCAGGGTGTTTCAGCCGGTATCGGCGTGGGCGCACCGCAGGGGGATTCGTCTCACGAGATATCTGGACGATTGGCTGATTACGGCCACGGACCAGCAGACGGTGGCCACACACACGGACCAGATCGTTCGGCTTTGTCAGCGAGTCGGTCTCATCATAAATTTCAAGAAGTCCGACTTGCCTCCTTCCCAGCGTGTCACCTACCTCGGGATGGACATCGACACGCAGTCCTTCCTGACACGTCCGACGGCAGATCGTATTCAACGTTTGAACGGCGTTCTACGGTCTTTCTCCATCGGGGTTCCCGTCGCGGCGGTGGTGTTCCTGAGGCTCCTAGGTCACATGGTGTCGCTAGAGAAGATCGTCCCTGGTGCACGGTTGCGCATGCGGTCGATCCAGTTCCACTTGAAGGACCACTGGTCTTCCGAGCAGGACTTGTCAACTCTGGTTCCGGTGGTTTCCGCTCTCCAGCCAGATCTCCTCTGGTGGTCCGATCCGGTCAACCTGCTACGGGGTCATCCGATTCACGAGTTGGAGCCCGACTTTCTCCTGTTCTCCGACGCGTCTCGCCTCGGTTGGGGTGCTCACCTCGGCGAAAGTCAAGTCTCCGGTCTCTGGTCGGCGGCCGATCTCCGGCATCACATCAATTGGCTGGAGCTCAGGGCTGTCTGGTTGGGCCTGCGCCATTTTCATCAGACGGTTGCCGGGTCCACGGTACTGGCCATGACCGACAACACGACGGTCGTCGGCTATATCAAGAATCAGGGGGGGACACGATCAAGGGAGCTAAGCGCCTTGACTCGAAGAATCTTGGAGTGGGCGGAATCCCAGGATGTCAGTCTTCTGGCCCGACACATCCCGGGCTCCATGAACACCATCGCCGACGCCCTTTCGAGGAAGGGTCCGGTTTCCACGAACTGGTCTCTGAACCCCCAGGTTTGCAGTCACCTGTGGCGTCTTTGGGGTCAGCCTCACTTGGACCTGTTCGCCACGTTCCAGAACAATCGTCTACCTCTCTATGTGTCCCCGTTCCCGGACCCTCATGCCTGGGCAGTCGACGCCCTCGCTCAGGACTGGTCCATCCTATGGGCGTACGCTTTTCCTCCGTTCTCACTTATTCCCGTGGTTCTACAGAGGATTCGGTTAAGCTCGGCCCAGATCATCTTGGTGGCTCCCTGCTGGCCAGCCAAGCCTTGGTTTCCGGAACTCCTGGAGCTTCTGACGGATCTTCCACGGTTGTTACCACCGATCCCCAGCCTGCTTCGTCAGGGACGTCAGTTTCACGAGCATCTGGGCGTTCTCCATCTTCACGCGTGGAGATTATCAGGCGTTCATTCAGAAAGGCTGGCTTTTCGAAGAACGCTGCCAAGCGGATGTCCAGAACAGTTCGGTCATCCTCAGAGCGATTATATCAAGCCAAGTGGAGAGTCTTCTCTTCTTGGTGTGGTCGACGGCAAGTTTATCCACGCCGTCCCCCTCTCCCTACGGTAGCGGACTTCTTTGTCTGGTTGAGAGACAAGCGCAAGCGGGCTCTTACTACTGTCAAGGGATACCGTGCAGCATTGTCTAATGTGCTAGCTTCTCACGGTTTGGACATTTCTACATCACGGGAGATTTCGGCCCTGTTCAAGTCCTTCGCCCAGGATTTGCCTCCGGTCTCCTGCGCACCAAAATGGGACCTGTCATTGGTCCTTTGTAGCCTCAATGAATCTCCATATGAGCCTCTCGAGGAAGCGGAGCTTCGTTTTCTCACGCACAAGACTGTGTTCCTGTTGGCCCTTGCTTCCGCGAAGCGGGTCAGTGAGCTTCAGGGACTGTCTGCGGAGGTCTTACACCCGGAAGATTGGTCTTCTGTTACCCTCCAGTACCATCTGGGGTTTCTTGCCAAGACCGAAACTCCTTCTGCCCTGGCGGCTGGGATGCGAACGTTCTCTGTCCCTGCCTTATCTCAGTTGGCGACTGACTGTGGGGATCTGTCCCTGTGTCCGGTGCGTGCGTTACGGTTGTATCTGAAGAGGACTAAGCCTTCACGACCAAGGGAATCTCACCTCTTTCTCCCGTTTTCGGCATCGAGAGGACAGGTCTCCAAGAACACGATCTCGCTTTGGATCAAGGCTGTTGTTACACGTGCTTACAGTAAGGATCGTCGGGACCTACATCAGCTCTACGGTCGTACGGCTCACGAGGTTCGCGCCATCTCCACTTCCTGGTCGTTTGCACACAACATGTCACTTCAGGATCTCATGAAGGCAGCCACTTGGAGATCTCACTCTATGTTTTCCTCATTTTACCTGCGCGATGTATCGCTCCTCGCGGATGACCTCTATCATCTGGGACCCATCGTCGCAGCACAAGTCATCGTGCAACCCACTGCTTCTTCTGCCAAGAGTCCGGGGGGGGGAGCGCCGTCTCAACACCTAGCTACGGCTCATCGCCTCACAAGGGACTCGACGACAGGTATGTAATCTCAGATTCTTCTGGATTACAAAGTATCTCTCAGTATACTATTAACTTCCGAGCTACTCTGTGGTTAATTAGTATTATAATTACTATAGGAAAGGAGCGGGTTCCTTATCCTTTATACAGTAATTATAGTCACTGGTATTATGCATAGTTCTCATCCTTCTACTTTCAGGGGATGATCTTGTGCAAGGCGTACTTTCTCTCTGAGGGGCCCACCACCGGCAGGCCATTCCCCAGAGTCAGAGGTAAGTATCGCTTAGCATAACAAATCAAAAGTTCTAAAATAACTTTTATTTTTATACTATGCATACTTACCTCTGACGTTGGATGGTCCCACCCTCCTCCCCGCTGATTATCTTCTTGTCTTTTCAGAAGATAACCTTCAGTGATCAAGTGTTGCAACTCAACAAAAGTGAACTGGGAGGCAGTGGACCGGCACGATTATGCTACCACACGGAGGGTGAACTGCTCAGGTAACTACCATTACTAACGCAGGGTCTAAACGGACCGGCTAACTTTCGTTTAGCTTTTTCACCCATATTTCATGTGTGGTTGGCGAATGAGGGCTCGCCAATTACACGACCCCAGAGTCAGAGGTAAGTATGCATAGTATAAAAATAAAAGTTATTTTAGAACTTTTGATATTTACAGTATGCTATCCATTTTTCACTGGATTTACATCGTTGGTGTTTTCGCCTCAACATATTCTTGACATTCATTGCTTTTCTTAAGTTATTGTTCATATATGGTACATTACAGTGTTTGATCAGACATTTTTTGATGGGAGCATGCTCATTCGTAACATCAAGTAAAAGTTGTTCACTGAAATCATACATATCGTCAAAGTCATCAAAGATTTCTGCAACATGAAAGGGTATATTTTGCAAATCTTCATTATACTTATCAACATCGAAGTTTTTGTAACTGCGATATGTTATTAGCTTATTGTTCTGTGAAGGCACCTTCTGCTTTGTTGAAAAATACACTAGGTCATGGAAGTCACTGAGTCCAGTGTCTACACATGTAACACGCTTTAGTCTATTGGGAACATTGGTAATGACAACATCAATCAAAGTACCTTTAACACTTTTATGACAGGTTGATTGTTTCACCATATATTGGCTACCATGGATTGCTAACAAATTTATAAACTCAATTGGCTCCTTATGCATGTCAATATTTAGATCTCCCATCAATATGTAGTTTACATGTTCACTCGATAGTTGATTTACAAGCCTTTCATATTGCTTGTAAAATACAGCAGTTTTCAATTTTGGTTGTTTGTAAATTGAACATACAATCCATTTTTCTGATCTGATAAATATTTCCACACATATACACTCTAAGCGTCCCGAAACTGTATTTACATCACATTCTAGGTCAATTCTCCTTCTTTGTACAATGTCACCTCTGACATACAATAATGATAATAATAATGGTCCGATAACCTATTGCCGTGGCGTTGCGTCCGTCGTCCGTCCGTCCGTCGTCGTCGTCGTCGTCGTCGTGGTCATCGTCGTGGTCGTGGTCATCGTCGTCGTCGTCGTCATCGTCGTCGTTATCTTTTATCTTTTATCTAAGTTTACGGTCCAATCTTTCTGAAAATTTGGGAAAAGATAACTTAAAATAATTTGAGAAGGAGGTATTTTTAGGTTACCGGACCTATGGTCCGATAACCTATTGGCATGGCGTTGCGTCCGTCGTCGCCGTCGTCCGTCGTCGTCGTCGTTGTTGTCGTCGTCGTCGTCGTCGTCGTCCGTCGTCCGTCGTCGTCGTCCACATTTTTATCTTTTTTGTTTACGGGCGAATTTTTCTGAAATTTTGCACAAAAATACTTAAAAATAATTCAAGAAGGAGGTATTTTTTAGTTTTTTGATTTTCGCATTTTTTTCAAAATGGCGGCCGTTTTCGACGAAAAATGCCTGATTTTGGACTTTGGCGGCCATTTTCTCAAAATCTGTTCAGTAACTTTTTTTCTTTCTGATACATAAGACTCTTCATATGTACTCGTATGATGGCTGTAAATTTCGATGCGCTTGAATCGGTCGAAGTGGGCCATTTTGGCCCAAACTCGGCCCAAATGGGACTTTCCCATGTCTAATTCTCCTATGCTTTATAATGCGACACATTATGCCTAATATCTCACTTAATATTGAGATTAGAGATTAGGAATCAATTGTGTACATATAGGAAATGATATATGCTGAATATTCTCGTGACCTTGAATTTGACCTCTGACCTCAGTTTCTAGGTCAGAGCACAAAATGGCTTATATCTCGCTTATTATTGACTCTACAGCTTAGGAATCAATTGTGGACATATAGGAAATAATATATGCTGAATATTCTCGTGACCTTGAATTTGACCTCTGACCTCAGTTTCAAGGTCAGAGCACAAAATGGCTTATATCTCGCTTATTATCGACTCTACAGCTTAGGAATCAATTGTGGACATATAGGAAATGATATATGCTGATTATTCTGATGACCTTGAATTTGACCTTCGACCTCATGTTCAAGGTCACAGGACAAACAGGCTAATATCTCACTTATTATTGATTTTACAGCTGAGGAATCAATTGTGGACATATAGGAAATGATATATGCTGAATATTCTCGTGACCTTGAATTTGACCTCTGACCTCATTTTCAAGGTCCAAGGACAAACTGGCTCATATCTCTATTGACTGTATGGCTTGGGAATCAATTGTGGGCATGATATAGAAAATGATATACATTGAATATTTTGATGACCTTGAATTTGACCTTTGACCCTTCATTTTCAAGGCCACAGCACAAAATTGCTAATATCTCTCTGATTATTGAATTTACAGCTTAGCAATCAACTGTGGACATGATATATGCTTAATGTTATATATGCTGAATATTCTCTTGACCTCGAATTCAACCAGTGACCTGGCTAACATCTAAAATATTAAACATTGTCCGGTAACCTATCTTCGGCCCTTGGCCTAATTTTTAGTTTTTTTAATTTTTTTCAAAATGGCGGCCGTTTTCGTCGAAAAACGGTCAATTTTGAACTTTTGCGGCCATTTTCTCAAAAACTGTCTGATCAGATTTGAGTTCAAAGATTTTTGTTTCAAAAGATTCTTGTTATGTACCTCTGTGATGTGTATAAGTTTGGTTGCTCTTGAATCGCCAGCCTGTGTATGGTGGCCATTTTGAATTTTTGACGGGTCAACGGAATTTTTTTTTTCGACCCAAATCGCATTACTATCCATTTTGGGCCATTTCTAGACAAAATAAAAATTTTCACCGTTTGAAAAAAATTGTAATTTTTTGGCACTTTTTTTCCCTTCATAATGGGAGCTGCCAGGACTGTGCTCATAGAACGCTTGAAGATAGAGCTTGGAAATTGGCACTTTCAAATGGGAAGTCATATATGGCGATTTGTGTGGTGACCTTGAAATTGACCTTTGATGACCTTGAAAGGTCAAAACAGCCATTTTTCGGTAAAAAAAATGCCCAGATTTGCCTCTACAGATTAAATGCTTGTAGATAGAGCTTAAGTTTGCATTATGAGCATTGAGAAAAGTCATATATGGAACAACTGATGATGACCTTGACCTTGACCTCAGATTTGAGTTCAAAGATTTTTGTTTCAAAAGATTCTTGTTATGTACCTCTGTGATGTGTATAAGTTTGGTTGCTCTTGAATCGCCGGCCTGTGTATGGCGGCCATTTTGAATTTTCGACGGGTCAACGAAATTTTTTTTTTCGACCCAAATCGCATTACTATCCATTTTGGGCCATTTCTAGACAAAATAAAAATTTTCACCCTTTGAAAAAAATTGTAATTTTTTGGCACTTTTTTTCCCTTCATAATGGGAGCTGCCAGGACTGTGCTCATAGAACGCTTGAAGATAGAGCTTGGAAATTGGCACTTTCAAATGGGAAGTCATATATGGCGATTTGTGTGGTGACCTTGAAATTGACCTTTGATGACCTTGAAAATTCAAAACAGCCATTTTTCGGTAAAAAAAAATGCCCAGATTTGCCTCTACAGATTAAATGCTTGTAGATAGAGCTTAAGTTTGCATTATGAGCATTGAGAAGTCATATATGGAACAACTGATGATGACCTTGACCTTGACCTCAGATTTGAGTTCAAAGATTTTTGTTTCAAAAGATTCTTGTTATGTACCTCTGTGATGTGTATAAGTTTGGTTGCTCTTGAATCGCCGGCCTGTGTATGGCGGCCATTTTGAATTTTCGACGGGTCAACGAAATTTTTTTTTTCGACCCAAATCGCATTACTATCCATTTTGGGCCATTTCTAGACAAAATAAAAATTTTCACCCTTTGAAAAAAATTGTAATTTTTTGGCACTTTTTTTCCCTTCATAATGGGAGCTGCCAGGACTGTGCTCATAGAACGCTTGAAGATAGAGCTTGGAAATTGGCACTTTCAAATGGGAAGTCATATATGGCGATTTGTGTGGTGACCTTGAAATTGACCTTTGATGACCTTGAAAGGTCAAAACAGCCATTTTTCGGTAAAAAAAAATGCCCAGATTTGCCTCTACAGATTAAATGCTTGTAGATAGAGCTTAAGTTTGCATTATGAGCATTGAGAAGTCATATATGGAACAACTGATGATGACCTTGACCTTGACCTCAGATTTGAGTTCAAAGATTTTTGTTTCAAAAGATTCTTGTTATGTACCTCTGTGATGTGTATAAGTTTGGTTGCTCTTGAATCGCCGGCCTGTGTATGGCGGCCATTTTGAATTTTCGGCGGGTCAACGAAATTTTTTTTTTCGACCCAAATCGCATTACTATCCATTTTGGGCCATTTCTAGACAAAATAAAAATTTTCACCGTTTGAAAAAAATTGTAATTTTTTGGCACTTTTTTTCCCTTCATAATGGGAGCTGCCAGGACTGTGCTCATAGAACGCTTGAAGATAGAGCTTGGAAATTGGCACTTTCAAATGGGAAGTCATATATGGCGATTTGTGTGGTGACCTTGAAATTGACCTTTGATGACCTTGAAAGGTCAAAACAGCCATTTTTCGGTAAAAAAAATGCCCAGATTTGCCTCTACAGATTAAATGCTTGTAGATAGAGCTTAAGTTTGCATTATGAGCATTGAGAAGTCATATATGGAACAACTGATGATGATCTTGACCTTGACCTCAGATGACCTTGAGTGCTAAATGTCTGATGTGAAATGTGTAAATTAGCTACGAGGCTTAAAGACTTGCACATACAGGTTAGGATTGTGTATAAGCTTACAAGAAGTCATGTATTTATAGCACATCTCCTGGAGACCTTGAATTTGACCTTATGTATGACCTTATGCAGCATACCCAATGGTGATATTGCAGTTCACAAAGATGACCTTGATTGGTAAATCTCAAAGTCATATGTCACTTGCAATGCTTAAAGCCAAAATTGTCTGGTAACCTATCTTAGTCCTTGGGCTAATTTTTCTCATGCTTCAGTGTTGTATTACTCTATAGTGTATTGGTGTAGATTCCCTCTCGGCATATCCCAGGACTCCGCGTTTTATGAGACCACAAGTGTTTTTTAATTGCAGGCAGTGATTCCTCAAAGCTTGCCTGTAATATGGATATTCTTGATACCAGACTGTCATCCCTCCCCAGACTGGATTCTGTAAAACACTGTGTACTGTACGATGTTCATAAGTCTCACATGAATATAGTACCTTGTGTATATCTGTTGTCATGGTTACTAACTCTTGAAGATTGAAGCTTTGAATGAACGATTTAATCAAGAGTTTCCACAGGTCAGAGTGGAGAATGATTCGCAAGCGCCTCAACGTACAAGTCGTCATCACCAAAACTCAAATGATTAGTTCCAAACTGACTCAGTGGCTGCTGATCTTGGGTGTGTGCCTGTGGACGGACACTGCGCTGACGCCGGACGTCGTATTCCCGACACTGGCTTTCTTGGATGTTGTCATTTGGCGTATACGTAGTGCATACATGGCTACCCTGGCAGGGGCTGAGTGTCATGCTACTCTTCTCAGAATTCAGGTTTCCTCTCGCTTGTAACTGTTAAAGCTAGAACCACTTTTAGAATCGACCAAATTCATTCTTCTGCAGCGCCTGTTATTCCTTTATTTCGTCTATTGCATAAGAATTTTCTCAGAAAGTGGTTTGAAAATATGTATTTTGTGGTAAAAATGAGTTGCCAAAACCAAAATTCAAACTCGACAATTTGTTTTTCCTCAAAATGACCCGCGTTGATGGCCAGTTCTACACACAGTCTCATGACCTTGTTTAGCAATATCGTAGCAACCAGCAATGTCGGCAAGCCAACCATACTCTATCTAGTGTTCTATGCACGATCAATTGTGGTTTTCTGAATAACTGTCATTTCCTTTGAAATATTCCTGACACTTCAAGTTTTCATGAGGAACAAGAATGTTAAGATTGGTTGATTTTAAAATTGGTTCCAACTTTTAAATATCAATATTTTTGAATTCCAAAGAAGACTTACAGAATTATTGTACAGCACATCAGGTTTTTTTTTCACCTGCACTGAAAATTTTGTAGTCCCGCCTCTGATTTACGCTGATGCATGGCTGTTGCTTCAAATAAAATTAAGAAACTCACTCAAGTTTTTTTGCAGTAGATCGTTTTCATATATAAAGTTCAGGTACTGTAAAAAGATAAATATTTGCGGCTAGAAATATTTGCGATTTTATATCCAGAAAAATTTGCGGAGATTTTAGCTGTCATGTGTATTATGTATATAGAAGAAAAATATTTGTGGTCGATTTAATTTTGCAGTTGGGAAAAAACAGCGAAATAAGCAAAATGAATTGACCGCAAATATTTGTCTTTTTACACTAACCTAATCTCTTTGTGCTTTTCTACTGTACCTGTTTCCTACTTTGATACTCATGTAAGTATATGAAAATGATTCACTGCATGAAGTGTTTTAGATAATTTTGAAGTTGGCTAGATAATTTCGCTTAAAGTTGCTCATCACTGGCAAAATGGTTCATCACATCACCTTGGACAAACCATAGATTATAGTCACTGATTGATCACTTCAATACCCCAAATTCCCGTGGGCGATATTGTGGAGAATTTGGAAATACTAGAGCAGTGTGAGTGTCAATTATTCATAATTTATTGGGCCGACCATTTGCTTTATGACAACATAATGCACAATATAACGTATCTGTTGCCTGTTACGTGTTTCTTAGCATTGCGACCCGTGTTCGCACTCTCTCAAGCAAAGTGATTTTCCCACCTTTCATTTGCGTCCTTGTTTAGGCACCAAGAAGTATAGTCCAGGTGGAAGATGGAAACTTGCCTTTGTCAAAACTTCTGACAGCTTTCAGTGGTTTATAACAATATGTGCAGTTTGCTCATCTGTGATTCTCAGGTTTTTCAGGATGTCTGTTCCAACATAATATTGTATTCAGAATGTCAATTTCAGCCAGAATAACTTGATTAGTCGAAGATATTTTAAATTATAACTGGTCACCTATTTCACTCACTATACATGTACACCTGACTTGTACTGTCATTTATACAAAAGTGTGACAAAAACATCCTTGAATTCTCCTGTGTGATGGGGGCTATTTACCAACCTGAATGGTAAACTTCCCACCCAAATTTCGTGAACAGGTCGGAAATACACATGATCTCCAAGCGTTTGAATATCTACTTGCTGACTTTGGCTCAACAACCGGCGTTATCGCGTCTGACGACTTTCCTGCTGGTACTACTGGTGTACTTCTGGTCGCCGGAGAACGTCGTACCAGCCGTTATGTTCCCCGCTGTGGCACTGCTGGACTGCTTGAGCTGGCGAATGATGTTTATTTATATGGCCTTTATGCATCTCGCAGAGAACCGAACGACACTCGAGAGATTGAAGGTTGCTAGTCGGTTATTCTCTGTGCATGTACTCGTGTATCACATCATTTGGTTGTTGATATTTTGATTCATTTTCCAAGCTCGGTTTAGACGGTCCAACTGGTTTGACACAACTTGTGAGCTGGTCGACTCGACTGAGTTATGTCATATTTCATACAACAATACAATTAGTTGGGCCGTGTGAACTTGGCTTCTGATTTAAGTCGGTTTGTGGGTATTGCTTTGTTCCTATGCGTCAATCAGTATTTTTTATAAGGACGTTGTACAAATGAAAATTCATGTGGATAAATGGTAAAAAAATTTTACTTGTAAGTCATGTATATAGTCATGCAAAACAGCTACATTCTGATGATTGAAACCCAAACAACTGGGGACTGAACTCAAGTTCATCCATCAGTGAAACACGCTTTTTGGCCTTAGTTTTGTTTTGAATAATCAGATCAACTTGAAATCTTGTGTGTATTGATTGGGCATCATGCCGTAATTTTTCATCAAATTTCAGAGTTCTATCTCGAAAATTGCGAAAGTTGGCAGTCTAACCCAACGTTAAATTTCGGCCTCAACATGGAATCCATGATATTATGGAGTCTGCACAAAAAACAACAACTTTTATTTGATGTACGAGTTATATATTGCTTAAGAATAAACATTTTTAGCTAATATACACCGACTATGCTTTCCGACTCTAAATCAACGCAATAGCTTCATCCTGTTGGGCATAAACACGATAAAAACCCTGAATTTGTTGAAATTTACTCGATCCCATTTCCGACTGAAATTTACCATTGGGTTAGATTGCCAATTTTTTAGATAGATTTCTGAAATTTTTTGAAAATTACGGCATGATACCCAATTGAGAAACACAAAATTTCAAGTTGAACCGATTATCTAAAACAAAACTACAGCCAAAAAGCGTGTTTCACTGATGGATGAACTTGACTACATGTATTCTCAAACTCAAACTCAAATTTATTGGGCCGACCATTTGCTTTATGACAACATAATGCACAATGTAACGTATCTGTTGCCTGTTACGTGTTTCTTAGCATTGCGACCCGTGTTCGCACTCTCTCAAGCAAAGTGATTTTCCCACCTTTCTTTTGCGTCCTTGTTTAGGCACCAAGAAGTATAGTCCAGGTGGAAGATGGAAACTTGCCTTTGTCAAAACTTCTGATAGCTTTCGGTGGTTTATAACAATATGTGCAGTTTGCTCATCTGTGATTCTCAGGTTTTTCTCAGGATGTCTGTTTTAACAGAATATTGTATTCAGAAAGTAAATTTTAGTCAGAAGTTTATTTTATACATCACCAATCCAAACTACTACATGCTCCTTTTCGATCCTTTGGATCGTTCTGGATAGAAATTCACTTACTGAAAGCAAAGCACGATCATCTGCCTGCATGCTGTCAGCTTTAGATATTTGGTCCCGGTGAATTCGTAAAATTTAGTCTGCAAACTAGCCTTTTGCGATATATTATTACGGAATTTCACCTGACACATTCATAGACATTGATTTGTGTCTATTTGGATAAGTATTGGTAGATAGTTTGTTATTTCCTAGATCGCCAGCGATTCGTATAGCTAGTTCACCCTATAATCGTCCATCGTCTTACTTGTAGATAGTGTAGCTGGTGTTACATCTATCGTTATATCTACATAAATTTCCACTGTAAATTTTGTTTTATCATATACTGTGGTATTCGTAGCCCTGTTAGGGTCTTTTTTCAGCGCAATCACGTGTCGGAGGACGATCGTACTCGGGAAGCAATGCATTGGTTGCGGGACCATCGGAATCTTTTCCGAGGGATGCCACTGGCGGAGTATCTGCCCAATCGGACCTTCTTCACCGATGCGTCAGAATTGGCTTAGGTATATGGGCTCATATGGGCGAGCACGAGCTCTCTTACACCCAGGGGTGTTTCGTCGCATTTGTCAGGCGTTCGAGACACCGAACATAGATCTGTTTGCAACCTCCCGGAATCACAAGCTCACGGTGTATTTCTCACCTCTGCCAGAGAGCGAGGCACTGGCTGTGAACGCGATGTCTCAATCGTGGGACGGGATGTACGGGTATGCTTACCCGCCAACCCGGTTTCTCACGGAAGTGCTACACAAAGTAGCCAGGTCTCAGTGCGAGATTCTGTTGGTGGCGCCATGCTGGTCGATGCAGGCGTGGTTCCTGTTGCTACTGTCCCTCCTGATCGACATACCACGTGTGCTGGCGATCGAGAGCCAGTTGCTGAAGCAACCAAGACGGGGCAATTTCACGATTTCGCCCACGTGCTCAAGTTACACGTGTGGAAGCTATCGAGTGATCCTTCTAGGAGGCGGGATTTTCTCAGCAGGTGTCTGTCTTGCGAGAAAGAATAGGAGATCCTCCTCTAAAACGTATGAAGCTAAATGGAGAGTACTTGTACGTTGGTGTAACGGAAGGCGCATTCATCCGCTTTCTGCCCCTTTGAAAGCAGTGTTAGACTTTCTCTGCTATACATGTATCTTTGATAGGCTTAATTAGGGCATTTCGGCCTGCCCTTATGGTTTTGTCTGGTTTTTTTTTTTCTTCTTTTTTTTTTACTTTCCGCCGTTTTGGTTTCCGATCAATAACTCGGGAACGCCTGGACGGATCTTGTCCAAATTTACACCACTGGTCAGAAATATTACATGGAAGACCCCTATTGTTTTGGAGGCGGCTCCGGGGTCCGTGAGGTCCGTGAGGATGAAATCAAGGTTGATTTCGAGACTTGGTTTCCGATCGATAACTCAAAAAGTATTCATGCAATGGCAAGTATTCTCTGCACGGGAGTTCATTTACCACCAAGGAAGAACCCTATTGATTTTGGGATCACTCCGTCGAACGACCTTTGACCTAGAGCTCGGAAGAATTTTTGCTGATTCATCCTTGAGGCTTTCATGCATATCTCGGAAACGGTGCGTCGTAGAGCGAAACGGAGCTCAATTTCGGCCTCCTGGCACTAGACAAACTAGTCTAGAGGGTATCTTGGGTCGAAACGACCCCTGGTGTCAATTTTTTTTTTTCGCCGACTCGGCACTTCCTGTTTGGCCGTATCTCGGAAACGGTGCGTCGTAGAGCGAAACGGAGCTCAATTTCGGCCTCCTGGCACTAGACAAACTAGTCTAGAGGGTATCTTGGGTCGAAACGACCCCTGGTGTCGATTTTATTTTTCGCCGACTCGGCACTTCCTGTTTGGCCGTATCTCGGAATCGGTATGTCGTAGAGCGAAACGGAGCTCAATTTCGGCTCAATTTCGGCCTCCTGGCACTAGACAAACTAGTCTAGAGGGTATCTTGGGTCGAAACGACAAACTAGTCTAGTGTGTATCTTCGGTCGAGACGTCCCCTGGTGTCGATTTTTTTTTTCGCCGACTCGGCACTTCCTGTTTGGCCGTATCTCGGAAACGGTGCGTCGTAGAGCGAAACGGAGCTCAATTTCGGCCTCCTGGCACTAGACAAACTAGTCTAGAGGGTATCTTGGGTCGAAACGACCCCTGGTGTCAATTTTTTTTTTTCGCCGACTCGGCACTTCCTGTTTGGCCGTATCTCGGAAACGGTGTGTCGTAGAGAGAAACGGAGCTCAATTTCGGCCTCCTGGCACTAGACAAACTAGTCTAGTGTGTATCTTCGGTCGAGACGACCCCTGGTGTCGAATTTTTTTTTCGCCGATTCGGCACTTCCTGTTTGGCCGTATCTCGGAAACGGTGCGTCGTAGAGCGAAACGGAGCTCAATTTCGGCCTCCTGGCACTAGACAAACTAGTCTAGAGGGTATTTTGGGTCGAGACAACCCCTGGTGTCAATTTTTTTTTCGCTGAATCGGCACTTCCTGTTTGGCTGTATCTCGGAAACTGTGCATCATACAGGGATACGGAGCTCAATTCCGGCCTTCTGGCACTAGACAAACTAGTCTAGTGGGTATTTTGGGTCGAGACCACCCCTGGTGTCGAATTTATTTTCATCGACTCGGCACTTCCTGTTTGGCTGTATCTCGGAAATGGTGCGTCGTAGAGCGAAACGGAGTTCAATTCCGGCCTCCTGGCACTAGAATAACTAGTCTAGAGGGTATCTTGCATCGAGACGACTTCTGGTGTCGAATTTTTTTTTGCCGACTCAGCACTTCCTGTTTGCCATATCTCAGAAACGGTCCGTCGTAGAGCGAAACGCAAAGATGCCTAAGGACGGGGTATGTCACTTAAACTTTGACCAGGGACAGATTCAGAGTCATTATGGTTCTAGACGCAGTCTCTTAGGTAAATGTTAGGTAGGAATAGAACTCACACGAAATGCCCCAAGGCATCTTCAGGCCTTGACGTCTAGTTTGAAGCCTACAATGATCGAGGGATACTGGTCCATTTTGGGTCCTGTATTCCGAGCTAAGGGGGTCGATTTAATCAATAATCGTATCCTTTCTGATCTGTTGGCGTCCTTCAGGACGCAAATGCCCCGGGGAGTGCCTAGTCTCACTAAAGCACCGCGGGAACCTCTGAAGGAAGTGTCCTTACAGAGGCTCACTCTTAAAAACTTCCTTCTATTTATGTTAGCTAGTGGTCAGAGACCCTCAGATGTCGCCGCGATTGACGTGTCGTGGGTAGCATTTGGTACAGATGGATCTGTTTACTTATACTCAGTACGTGATTTTATGCCGAAAACACTGTGGTGCTGTGGTTGAGGGTGGGAAAGCGTTCTCTCCTATAATTCCGTTTCTATGCGATTACGTAGGACGGAATGAGCTGGATGCACTCTTGTGTCAGGTCAGAGCGCTGAAAATCTACATCAATCTCACCAGATCGATCAGGAAAGATTCTAAACGATTATTGTATCCCCCGAACGAAGTTCGGCGGATACTATGGATTTGTCTTCGTCGCGCCGCCGCGTCCGCGTCCGCGCCCGCGCCCGCGTCCGCGTCCGCAGACACTTTCTTGTGAACGCGCTACAGGTTGCAAATCTTAACCGATTCTAATAATTTTTTATACAGACACATCTTATGGTAAGATAGCATAGCAACCAAATTGGCCGATTGGCGACACATTTTGTGCTCAAATTAGCCTGTTTAACACACATGGCTTGTGAACGCTCTACAGGTGGGAGTTTTCAATGAATGATTATGAAATCGCACAGACTCGAAGAGAAAGGGCCTCACACGAAACCTATCGTTTTTCAGAATGATCGAATAAATATTAACTAGTTAACGGACTAACTTTTTACGACCATTAAAATGCCGACTTGAACATCTGTGATCAATCCAATACCCTGTACTAGGAAAACAATTAGCACTGCATTCTTGTTCAGAATAGAGAACTGATGTTTTTAGTGAAAACAGATCGATATTATCGAATAAGTTAACCGTAATTTTACTAGTTAAGTCTATTATTGACCACAATTAAAATAGTTAAGATGAGAAACATTTATTATTACGCTCAACAAGGTGAAAGTTTTGTCCAGTACAGATTTCATGAGTGTAATCGAATAAGTTAGCCTTATTATTACTAGTTAAAGTCATAGTAGCAAGGTACCATTATATGGTTTTATTCCTGTTCAGATAAAGGCATTGTAGACATTTGGTGATAAAAAAAATGTTCGCGTTAATTGGTAATTAATAACAGCGACATATAATCGAGTATATTGAGCCAGTATTGCAATCGCCTTCTCATGCCGATGAAAAAAATAGCTTCGGCAGTTTCCGTAATCGTGACGTCAGTTGAGGCAAAATGTGCTTTGATGGCTGGCCAAAAACGTAAAACACGTAATTTGGGCGGTCAGCTCAAAGATGGAAAACCACTCCAAAAGGCATGAGATTCAAAAGAAAACACATGAAAACCAACAAATACTGGACATCTTGCAGTTCAACAAACCTCCGTTCTGGGAGAATGAATAGTACTGATTCTGAATATCAAGACAAGAAATGCCGTATTCCAACCATCTCACCCGTTCACTTGAATTGTCAAACATACACAACGAGAATGAATATGCGACATGCAGTTTACCTTGCTGGCTACATGTACTTTCAGTACTGCCTCAAATGACGTCACAAACCACGTGACCCATACTAAAATCGCTATCAAAATCTTCGGCAATTTACGGAAGGAGTGCCTATTTGATTCAATATCTCGAAACCCATCGATTGAATTTGTAAAATTCGTTCGAATTTACAGATAACTATTCATTATGGACTAAATGAAAAGCACTTTCATCGGCATGCAACTAGGTCTTTAAGTCTATTATTGACCACAATAAAAATAGTTAAGACAGGAAATATTTATTATTGGGCTCAACAAGGTAAAGGTTCTGTCCAGTAGAGATTTTATGGCTGTAACCAAATAAGTTAACATTATTTTTGGTAGTTAAATCTATCATTGATATCAATAATAATAGTTAAGACGAGAAACATTTATTATTGAGCTCAACAAGGTAAAGATTTTGTCCAGTTGAGATATCTGGGTGTAACTGAATAAGTTACATTATTTTTACTAAAACATTGATCTGGCTCGAATTTCATCATCTTGAAATGCAGTTTTGGTCAACTTTTACTCTGAATTTCAACTTGAAACCACGTTTGATACATATTATGAGTCAAAATATAACTTATAGTAAAAAGTTCAATCTGGCTCCAATTTCGTCATCTTGAAATGCAGTTTTGGTCAACTTTTACTTTGAATTTCAACTTGGAAACAAGTTTGTCACATATTATGAGTTGATATATAACTTATGGTGAAAAGTTCGATCTGGCTCCAATTTCATGATCTTGAATTGCAGTTTTGGTCAATTTTTACTTTTAATTTCAACTTGGAACCAAGTATGTCAAAAATCCTGAGTTGAAATATAATTTTAGGTGAAAAGTTTGATCTGGCTGTGATTTCGTTTTTGTTATCGAACATGTCGAAATGGACATTCATATGCAATGGTTTCAGTGGTGATCTTGAAATCGCCCTTCCATAACCTTGAAAGATTAATGCAGCAATTTTGGTTAATGATTAATGCAAATTTTTACATTTCTCTGGTAATCTTCTCTATCCCTTGTTCTAGTTTTTCACACTTATTAGCACATGTAATATATTTGGGGCAAAAGGAATGATAGTGCTACGGGGGATACACCCAAGCGGTCGTAGGTGACCGGAAGCGTCTAGTTTATTTCTTATCAGTCTAATAGGGCTATGGATATTTCCACAACTACACTATCAAGATGGGTGAAGGTTGTAGGGTGGACTGTCTATGCGGAGTCAGGTGCTGACTATCGTGTGACATTCATCGGGTTCTATCTGGGTCCGCTGGCCATAGCACAGGCTATTGTTTGAACCAGCTGGACAGAAAAGTCTTGGTTTTATTATGCACTTGTATATAGCAACAATTTGTGTTCTGTTTTGAGTTCCTTGATTCACGGTCTCAGATACATGTACAGTACCGTTTTCCACCAATTGGGGGAAGAAGAATTTTGTGCATACATGAGGCAAGTGATCATGTTGAGGTAAGTTTCTTCAGTTATTATCATAAATATATAACGAGAGATTATGTATTTCTGTTATTATTGAAGATGGCTTTAAAATATGGCATTTTAGTGATTTGCTTGCAATCAAGACTACTGGGTATCGTCTGTTTTCATGACTCTCTAGCACAACCGCTCCACTGCCTATTTTTAATTCTAATGAGCATGTAGTAGTTTAGATTGGTGATGTATAAAATAAACTTCCCAAATTTTAATTGTAAATTTGCCGTTTATTGTCATTACTCACCTCTTAACTACTACAATAGAGGCCCTCCCATCCATCCCCGCCAGTTTTGTGCTAGTGGCTTCCTTTCATCGTTTTGGGACAGAAAAGTGAAGCTCCTGCGCAGCTGCGCACGGATATGCCCAACGGGTTTTGGCGGCAAAAGGAGCGCTCGAGTCATGCAGACAGACGATCGTGCCTTGCTTTCAGTATGTGAATTTCTATCCAGAACGATCCAACGGATCGAAAAGGAGCATGTAGTAGTTTAGATGTGAGTAATAACAATAAACGGCAAATTTACAATTAAAATTTGGGAATTTTATAACTTGATTAGTTGAAGATATATTGAATTATGACATATCACCTATTTCACTCACTATACATGTACATCTGAATTGTACTGCTATTTATACAAAAGTGTGATAAAAAAAAATCCTTGAATTGCCCTGTGTGCTATACCCTGTAAAACAACTAATTTTGACAGACAATTTATTGGGTGGATTTGGCGGTAGGGGACAAACCGCTAAATTAAATTGTCCGCCAAATTAACTAGATATATGATATAAAATATATGTGATTTTGAATCCGCCAAATTACATCTCCGCCAAATAACGTGGGGCTCACAACCGCCAGCTTTAATAGCCACCAAAATTAGTTGTTTTACAGTATATACCAACCTCAGTGGTAAACTTCCCACCCAAATTTCGTGAACAGGTCGGAAATACACATGATCTCCAAGCGTTTGAATATCTACTTGCTGACCTTGGCTCAACAACAGGCGTTATCGCGTCTGACGACCTCCCGCTGGTACTACTGGTGTACTTCTGGTCGCAGGAGAACGTCGTACTAGCCATTATGTTTCCCAGTGTGACCCTGCTGGACTGCTTGAGCTGACGAATGATGTTTATTGTATCCCCCGAACAAAGTTCGGCGGATACTATGGATTTGGCTTCGTCGTCCGCGCCCGCGTCCGCGTCCGCGTCCGCAGAGATTTTCTTGTGAACGCGCTTCAGGCCGCAATTCTCACCCGATCACCATTATTTTTTGCAGGCACATATATAATGGTAAGATCCCGACACCAATCGATTTTGGTTGCCGTGGCAACTGAATTGGTCGTTTGGGGACACATTTTGCATTGAAAACAGCCTGTTTGAGACACATGGCTTGTGAACGCGCTACAGGCCGCAATTCTCACCCGATCACCATTATTTTTTGCAGGCACATATATTATGGTAAGATCCCGACACCAATCGATTTTGGTTGCCGTGGCAACTGAATTGGTCGTTTGGGGACACATTTTGCATTGAAAACAGCCTGTTTGAGACACATGGCTTGTGAACGCCCTACAGATGGCAATTTTTGACGAATCTCGATAATATTTGGAAGTGTTGTTGGGAAGGGCTGTCACACGAAACCAATCGTTTTTTAGAATGATCATATAAATATTAATATGTTAACAGCCTAACTTATTACAGAATTTTGAAATATCCATTTTGACATGTACGATCATTCCAATAGCCTGTACAATGGAAGGTAATGACACTGGTTTCTTGTTCAGAATGGAGAACTGATGTTTTCAGTGAAAACAGGACAATATTACTGAATAAGTTAACATTAGTTTTACTAGTTAAGTCTATTATTGTCCACAATAAAAATAGTTAAGACGAGAAACGTTTATTATTAAGCTCAACAAGGTGAAGGTTTTGTCCAGTACAGATTTCATGGGTGTAACTGAATAAGTTAACATTATTTTTAATAGTTAAGTCTATTATTGACCACAATAAAAATAGTTAAGACAAGAAATATTTATTATTAACATCAACAAGGTAAATGTTTTGTCCAGTACAAATTTCATTGGTGTAACCGAATAAGTTAACATTATTTTCACTAGTTAAGTCTATTATTGACCACAAAAAAAATAGTTAAGTCTATTATTGACCACAATAAAAATAGTTAAGATGAAAAATATTTATTATTAAGCTCAACAAGGTGAAAGTATGTCCAGTACAGATTTCATGGGTGTACTGAATAAGTTGACATTATTTTTACTAGTTTTGTCTATTATTGACCACAATAAAAATAGTTAGGACAAGAAATATTTATTATTGGGCTCAACAAGGTGAAGATTCTGTCCAGTAGACATTTTATGTCTGTAACCAAATAAGTTAACTTTTTTTTTTGTTAGTTAAGTCTATTATTGACCTCAATAAAAATAGTTAAGATGAGAAACAATTATTATTGAGCTTAACAAGGTTAAGGTTTTGTCCGGTAGAAATTTCTGGGTATAACCGAATAAGTTAACATTATTTTTAGGTTACCGGACCTATGGTCCGATAACCTATTGGCATGGCGTTGCGTCCGTCGTCTGTCGTCCGTCGTCCGTCGTCGTCCGTCGTCGTCGTCGTCGTCCACATTTTTATCTTTTTTGTTTATGGGCGAATTCTTCTGAAATTTTGCACAAAAATACTTAAAAATAATTCAAGAAGGAGGTATTTTTTATTTTTTTTGATTCTCGCATTTTTTTCAAAATGGCGGCCGTTTTCGACGAAAAATGCCTGATTTTGGACTTTGGTGGGCATTTTCTCAAAATCTGTTCAGTAACTTTTTTTCTTTTTGATACATAACACTTCTCATATGTACTCCTATGATGTCTATAAATTTCGTTGCGCTTGAATCGCTCGAAGTGGGCCATTTTGGCCCAAACTCGGCCCAAATGGGACTTTCCCATGTTAAACTCTCCTATGCTTTATAATGGGACACATTAAGCCTAATATCTCACTTGATATTGAGATTAGAGACTAGGAATCAATTGTGGACATATAGGAAATGATATATGCTGAATATTCTCGTGATTTTGAATTTGACCTCTGACCTCAGTTTCAAGGTCAGAGCACAAAATGGCTTATATCTCGCTTATTATCGACTCTACAGCTTAGGAATCAATTGTGGACATATAGGATATGATATATGCAGATTATTGTCATGACCTTGAATTTGACCTTTGACATCTTTTTCAAGGTCACAGGACAAACAGGCTAATATCTCACTTATTATCGATTTTACAGCTTAGGAATCAATTGTGGACATATAGGAAATGATATATGCTGAATATTCTCGTGACCTTGAATTTGACCTCTGACCTCATTTTCAAGGTCCAAGGACAAACTGGCTTATATCTTGCTCCTCTATTGACAGTATGGCTTGGAAATCAATTGTGGACATGATATAGAAAATGATATACATTGAATATTTTGATGACCTTGAATTTGACCTTTGCCCCTTCATTTTCAAGGCCACAGCACAAAATTACTTATATCTCTCTGATTATTGAATTTACAGCTAAGCAATCAACTGTGGACATGATATATGCTTAATGTTATATATGCTGAATATTCTCTTGACCTTGAATTCAACCAGTGACCTGGCTAACATCTAAAATATTAAACATTGTCCGGTAACCTATCTTCGGCCCTTGTTACATGTTAAATCTATTATTGACCACAATGAAAATAGTTAAGACAAGAAATATTCATTATTGGGCTCACCAAGGTAAGCTCAACAAGGTTAAGGTTTTCTCCGGTAGAAATTTCTGGGTGTAACCAAATAAGTTAACATTATTTTTACATGTTAAGTCTATTATTGACCATAATGAAAATAGTTAAGACAAGAAATATTTATTATTGGGCTCAACAAGGTGAAGGCTTTGTCCAGCAGAGATTTTATGGCTGTGACCAAATAAGTTAACATTATTTCTTGCTAGTTAAGTCTATTATTGATCACAATAGCTTTTTATGAAAACATTGATCAACTTTTACTTTGAATTTCAACTTGAGACTATGTTTGGCACAAATTATGAGTTAAAATATAACTTATGGTGAAAAATTCGATCTGGCTTCAATTTCGTCATCTTGAAATGCAGTTTTGGTCAACTTTTACATTGAATTTCAACTTGAAAGCATGTTTGGCACATATTAAAGGTCGAAATATAACTTATGGTGAAAAGTTCGATCTGGCTCCATTTTCGTCATCTTGAAATGCAGTTTTGATCAATTTTTAGTTTGAATTTCAACTTGAAACCAAGTTTGGCACATATTATGAGTTAAAATATAACTTTTGATGAAAAGTTCCATCTGGCTCCAATTTCGTCATCTTCAAATGCAGTTTTGGTCAACTTTGACATTGAATTTCAACTTAATACCAAGTTTGGCACATATTATGAGTTGAAATATAACTCATGGCGAAAAGTTTGATCTGGCTCCAATTTCGTCATCTTGAAATGCAGTTTTGGTCAACTTTTAGTTTGAATTTCAACTTGAAACCAAGTTGGGCAGGTATTATGAGTTAAAATATAACTTATGACGAAAAGTTTGATCTGGCTCCAATTTTGTCATCTTGAAATGCAGTTTTGATTAACTTTTACTTTGAATTTCAACTTGAAACCATGTTTGGCACATACATGTATTATGAGTCGAAATATGACTTATGGTGAGAAGTTCGATCTGGCTCCAATTTCGTCATCTTGAAATGCATTTTTGGTCAAATTTTACTTTGAATTTCAACTTGGAACCAAGTTTATAAAATACTCTGAGTTGAAATATAAATAGACGAAAAGATTGATCTATCTGTATTTTCGTTTTTTTATCAAACATGTCGAAATGGAAATTCATATAAAGAGATTTCAGTGGTGATTTTGAATTCGACCTTCAATAACCTCGGAAAATCAGTGCAGCAATTTTGGTGGGTAAAAGAAAACAGTTGTGACTTGAGATTTAACATTTCTCTGGTAATCTTTTTTAGCCCTTGCTCTAGTTTTTCACATTTGACAGTGATATATTTGGGGCAACAGAGATGATAGGGCTACGGGGGATACACCCAAGCGGTCGTAGGCGACCGGAAGCGTCTAGTTTATATGGCCTTTATGCATCTTGCAGAGAACCGTACGACACTCGAGAGATTGAAGGTTGCTAGGTTGGATACAACTTGTGGGTTGGTTGACTCGACTTAGTTATGTCATGTTACAATATAAAATTAGTTGGGCCGTGTGAACCTCAGCGAAAAAAATTCAGGTCAAGGTCAAGGTTCATCCATAATACCCCTTAGACATGTTTGTTTAGTGCCACAAGTGCGAAAATCAATTTTGCTCGTTTCCGAGATATCGACAGAAACGAAAAATGCCGACTCATGTCAAGGTCAAAGGTCATCCTTAATACCCCTTAGACATGTTTGTCTACGAGTCCGAAAATAACGTCGTTTCGCTATATGACGCACTGTTTCCGAGATATGCAGGAAACCTCAAGGATGACTGGGTGAAAACTCTTCCGACCTCCAGGTCAAAGGTCGTTTGACGGATTGATCCCAAAATCAATGGGGTTCTTATTTTCAGACTCTCGGCCCTAGACAAACATATCTAAGGGGTACTAGGGATGAACTTTGACCTTGACCTGAAATTTTTTTTTCTCTGAAACGGTGCGTTGTAGAGCGAAACAGACTTTATTTTCGGACTCGTCATCCCAGATGGATGACCATAATCCCCGTATGACTGCGTTATAAGGTTCGAGACTGGTGTGAAAGTGTAGGTGTCTGGATGTGCTATTACAATCATTTCAAGATGCCAATGAATGGTACAAGGATAGCACATAATATACCATGTACCAGGTAATCTCAGGTAAAACTATCGTCCTATTATCCATGTTAACACAGAATAAACCGTGGCAAACGAAAAACGAAGCTTAATTTTTCTGACATATACTTGATAGAAGTCTGATTGCTATGGAAACACTGCTGTACAGATTTGATTTACTGGTACAATTCTTGCTCTGCTAAAGCTCAATGTGTGCATTCATTCTTCCTCGTTCCCGTTCTGTACACTGTAATTGCAAGTTACAGAGTGATGGGATTTGTGGGATGTCTTGTCTTGCTGCCAGCAAATCCACCTACCGTATTGGTCCAAATAGTAGCACGGCGAGCCGAAGCAAGACCTCCTGCAGCAGCGCGCGCAAAAATGAGGTCAAACTTGAGGTCAAATTTTGGAAAATCTCTGATTAATATACCTTTACCCTTTAATCACCTTTATTCAGATTCAAATAACACGAATGTGTGGATTGGAACACTCCAAGATCTTATTAGAAAGATATTAAGTGAATTATAAGGTTACTAAAATCGAACATTTTTTGGCAAAAGAGGGGGGCGCTCTTCTATTAGGGCACGTGCCACTACATGTATTAGGACCAATACGGTATTTGTCGGAGGTTTTGTCACTGTAAATTTTTGTCTGACTGAAACTGAACTGCCGAGTCATTTTCGATTTGGAAAACATCGATCAAGAAAACATCGATCTTGTCTTGCTGCCAGCAAATCCACCTACCTGGTATTTATTGGAGGTTTTGGCACTGTAAATTTTTGTCTGACTGAAACTGAACTGCCGAGTCATTTTCGATTTGGAAAAACATCGATCAAGAAAACATCGATCTTGTCTTGCTGCCAGCAAATCCACCTACCTGGTATTTATCGGAGGTTTTGTCACTGTAAATTTTTGTCTGACTGAAACTGAACTGCCGAGTCATTTTCGATTTGGAAAACATCGATCAAGAATTTTAAAGCCACAGACAAACATTCACTTTGACACAAAAAATATTCACTTACCGTAAATTCCGTAATATCCCATGCCAGTTGTAAATTTTTGATCACTGCATGATGATGAACCAGTACCAAATCTAACAGAAACTGCCCTCTATTCCCTTGGCACTGTTCCATGAAGTGAGGAGTGGACGACTAAGAAACTGGCGACTGGTATCACACTCGTGACGTACTGGGTGGAGCTGGGGATCATCAAGTCAGTCACCTTTCTGCTTGTACTAACCCTGTACACAACCGGGTGCACGGTCTCACCAATGTTGATTTTCCCCGCCATGGGCATGTACCAATTCGTCGGGTGGAACTTTACGCTAGTGTTGAAGTCATTTCTCGGTCTGATTGACTTCCAAGTGACCAATTACAGAATTCAGGTTAGTTGGGGGGGGGTCAGTCTGCACTCTGTTGTGGTAAGTTTGGCCGCACAGTTCTGATGTGCTGTGTATCTGGGAGTACAGTGTGTACATGTCTCCTGGAATGACTGCTCCTGCCTGCATGATTGCTTCCTCCCTGTAGATTGTATCTATTATAGATTTGCGAATGAATTAACTATCATTCAGCATCAGTGGTCAGAATAATGATAACGAACATGATAAGAATTTCCAATCGCATAAAAATGTTGTCACATGACGAAATCACTATTTACAAAATTTTTATCAAATAATTGCTGTATGAAAGATACTACGGTAGTAAATGTATTTGAACATACACTGTATGCCAGCATGTATGGTAGGCTACAAATTAGTGAGCTGTGTAAAATTGCGCTTACAGAACAAAATATCCCTCGGTGGTAGTATTTGTATAAGCAAGAACATCTATACTACAAAAACATATGCTATATAATATACAATAAAGCCCAACATTATGTAATGTAAGTTGTATACTTACATTGGTTGTTGAGCTTGGGTCTACGTTTAATAGTGCTGGAACAATCATCGATTATATAATCAATGATTGCTTTAAAAGATTCTCAATCAAACGTTTCATTATGCTTTTCTATAATCTACTATTCCAATTGTATGATTATGTTTTACATTTCCCAGAAATATCCATGAAAATCCATTACTGGAGTTATCCGAGTTACTGTACCACTGCCAAAGTGCAAAGTGTGAGTGCAACTTGATGGAAAACAGATGGCAAAGAAGAATAGAAGACAAAATATAAAGAATAATATTAAAAAATTATATGTTGTATAACTTTCCACAACAAAAGGTTGATTTGTACTAATTGCACTGTACACAATGGTTACATGAAAAATGTGAATTCAGCTATCTTTCATTCATCTTCATCATGGCTTACCAATAATCTCAAGGCAGCGGATAAGCCATACATGGACACTTTGAAACATTTGCTTGGTGTTCGCCAGACTACCTGTAGTGACATCATATTTATAGAAATGGGTTTGCCCAATGCAAAATCATTAATAATGGACAAGCAAACTAAATTCTTGAAGAAAATGCGTGCAATGCATGAGGATAACTATATTACAAGGACTATAAATCTTGCAATTCGTGTGAAGTCACCAATGGGACTCCAAATTCAGAAGCTTGAATCTTTGCCGGTCTCACAAGGCCAACTTTTTCTGGATAACGTCAAGCAATTGATCACCACATCAGATTCGTCAAGGCGACGGACATACTTCACAATGAACCCGAACTTAACCCCCAGTAGGACTCTTTGCCCGCCCAGAAATATCATAATCCCGGAATATAAACGGATCTCAATGACTAGATTACGTCTTGGTTCACACCATCTTCGTGTCGAAACTGGGAGGTGGTCCCGAACTCCAGTAGAAGAAAGACTCTGCCTGTGTAAAAAGGGAATTCAAGATGAACAGCATGTTTTACTCTTCTGCAGCTTAACTACATATATCAGAACTGAATTTGATATTCATTGTACTAGCTTAAAAGACCTTTTCGATTATAGTGATCTGTGTCGATTGACGAACTATTGCCATCGTGTATTGTCATGTTACAGGACATAACCCAGTTTTCATTGCATTTATTAGTGCATACGAGTATATATATATATCAGAATGTTTACTGTCTTCTCGCCCATATACATGTTTGATGATTCAATGATCTTTTTATACTGCACTCATGAATGTTTACATTGTTATGTCAATAAAACTACTACTACTACTACTATGTCATAAATGGTGTCATATTTTATGTGTTTTGCCTGTATATTATTTCAATTATTAATCAATGATTGATTGAAAATATCTTTTAATCATCAAACATGTCTGTACATTTCAATTTCCAACACCAACACGTCTGACCCAGTCTGACAATTCCTTCATGACTGGCAGATGTTTCGTATTGGTCCTAATAGTAGCACGGCGAGCCAGAGTGAGACCTCCTGCAGCAGCGCGCAAAAATGAGGTTGAATTTGAGATCAAATTTAGGAAAATCACTGAATAATGAACCTATAGCCTTCACTTTCCCCTTATTCAAATAACATAGATGTGTGGATTGGAACATTCCAAGAGTATATTGGAAAGATATAAAGTTAATTACATGATTACAAAAATTGAACATTTTCGGGGAGAAAAGGGGATGCTCTACTATCAGGGCACGTGCCACTACTAGGACCAATATGGTAGGACTTTGCCCAATCTGATTTGTTCAATTGTCTTGGCAAATTTTGATGTGACTATTAAGATAAGAATGTATATCATGTTCATTGTTCAATCCGTCCTGAATATAGAACAAGCACTGAGCATAAGTTATCCGAGCCAGGAAGCGTGTTGGCTCATTCTCAAATTCCTGTAACTTTTCTTCACCATTCCCTCTCCCTCTCTCTCTCTTCCTTTCTGCTGATTATTGGCAGCAGTTTCAAGGTAGTTCTGTGACCAGCACTTTTTTTCATTCAAATCTGCTGTTTAGGGAGACTGCATCAATGACACAAAATGACCCGTCTGTTGACGTTCCAACAGCAGGAGATATCTAAACTCCCGTACGATCCCGGTGTTTGTAGGTGCGAGAGGTCCACCCTAGGACGTACCGTGTTGATCAACATGCTGTGTATCGGTACCTTTGAGATCGCCGCCATGAAGTGGAGTACAGTGGTACTTGTGGCTGTTCTAGGCGCGGAGAGCTGGGGCCTCCTAGTCCCAAGTCGTCTGTACCCTGCTATAGCCCTGTTCCTCAGTGTCAATTGGCTCATAACCATGGCGTCGTACGGCCTCGTGCAGATCAGGGACTGCTCTGTCTCTATTGACAGAATTGAGGTAGACTTTTGACAACTTGATGATTTTGGGATCAATTCTGCAGATTTTGGACAGTTTTAACAGTGGTCTCTCAGAAATGAATGTTTGGTCAGAAAGCTTGCCAACAAACAGGAGAACATAAACAAATACTTCAGCCAGGATTGTACTGTTAGTTATAGTTTAAAGTTGCATCCTTGGACACATCAATACAGCCTGCCTACCGAGTACATAGTATGATATTAATGGCACAGATGGGAGAAGACATCATACATGTGACAAAGTTAGGCCTTTAATTTTATCTTTCATGGAAGCAAATATCTTGAGCATTTATATAACCATAATTATGTATCATATCGTATTGGTCCTAATAGGAGCCCGGGCCCTAATAGAGGAGCGCTCCTTTTTTTGCAGAAAAAATTGTTGTGTTTTTCAGTTCATAAATGTACCTATTTCCTTGAAGCAATGTCTTATATTGTTTTGAACATCATTATCTAGGCTAACTTTATGAAGTAAACACATAATTAACACTGGATAGATATCATTTATCTACATGAGCTAATATTGGAAGTCTTGTGTTAGAGCGCCGCACTTCTATTAGGACCAAAACGGTAACTGGAACTGCAACATTTCTTGCCTAACAAGCTGCATGGTAGTGCAAAGTGTTATTCACAAATTTGCTTAGTCCAGAGATACCTGTATCTTGTTTGGGGAGAAATATTTTTCTTGCTTGCATGACCATGATATGGAGCCGCTGAAAGGACATGGAAGAATATTTTTTGACATATCATTATTGCGTACCCTCGAAGTAACATTGCGTTTCCTAACGATCTTATTGCGTACCCTCGCGTTCTGGATCGCGTTCCCTCGCATTCCCGATTGCGTTCCGCCGTGATCTTATTGCATTCCCTCGTAATCCGGTTTTTAGGTTACCGGACCTTTGATCCGATAACCCATTGGCATGGCGTTGCGTCCGTCGTCCGTCCGTCTAGCCGTCCGTCCGTCCGTTCGTCCGTCCGGCGTTAACATTTTTATCTTTAAAGTTAACTATCGAATCTTTCTGAAATTTTGCACAAAAATGCCTAAAAATATTTTGAGAAGGAGGTATTTTTTTGTTTTTTGATTTTCGCACTTTTTCCAAAATGGCGGCCGTTTTTATCGAAAAACGCTCAATTTTGGACTTTGACGGCCATTTTCTCAAAAACTGTCTGATCAGTTTTGAGTTTTTGGTTTCAAAAGATTCCCCTCATATACCTCTGTGATATGTATAAGTTTGGTTGCCCTAAATTCGCCGGTTTCTGTGTGGCGGCCATTTTGAATTTTTGACGAGTCGGCGAAAAAAATGTTTTTCGCCCCAAATCGCATTACTATCCATTTTGGGCCATTTCTAGGCTAAAAAAAATTTTCACCCTTTGAAAGAAAATTTTCGGCACTTTTTTCCTTCATAATGGGAGCTGTCCGGACTGTACTCATAGAACGCTTGAAGATAGAGCTTAGAAATTGGCATTTTCAAATGGGAAGTCATATATGGCGACTTGTGTGGTGACCTTGAATTTGACCTTCGATGACCTTGAAAGGTCAAAACAGCCATTTTGGGGTCAAAAAATGCCCAGATTTGCCTCTATAGATGAAATGCTTGCAGATAGAGCTCATGTTCGCATTATGAACATATAGGAAGACATATATGGCACAACTAATGATGACCTTGAACTTGACGTCAGATGACCTTGAGTGCTAAATGTCTGACTTGGAATGTGTAAATTGACCTGAGCGGCCTAAACGATTCCACCCAACATATAGAATATCAGATGCGGCACACATACATGTAATGGTAACATCGAAGTTCATACGGATGACCTTGATTGGTAAATCCCAAGGTCATATGTTTACACTGCGAACCTTGATTGGTAAAAGGTCTGTTACCTGCCAATGCTGCCATGGCCAAACCAAAATTGTCCGGTAACCTATCTTAGCCTTTGGGCTAATTTTTTTGAAAGATCGCGAGGGAACGCGATTCGGAATGCGAGGGAATGCAATAAGATCGCGAGGGAATGCGTTAATAATGCTAGGGAATGCAATAACAGTGTGCTAAAAATATTTCTTCCATGTCTCCTGAGAGGCTCCGTACCATGATGATGGTGGCTATGTTTTGTAACATTAGGTGTCAGGCTCGGAATGGATCCCTACACTTTCACCATTATGTTGTTGATGTTTTACTTGATTATGTTGATAAACAACTAAGGAATAAACCAGCTCTTACTGAGGAGTGGATTGTGCTCTCAAATTCGACTACATTGCTAGAATCATTTCATTCTTAGCACTGACAAACACAATAAACGGAATGAAAAATCATAAAATTACATGAAATATCGTTTCATTCCTTCCACTGACATTATCACTCGTCATAAAGCAAAATGGGATTGTAACATGTTAATACAGGCATAAAGCCTAAGCATGCTAAATGGGATTTATAGTTTATGTCATGTTTATTAAAGCAGAAATGATGCAAATTGAGATTGATATTTTTATATCATGTTTATAAAGGGATTGATATTTTTTATATCATGTTTATACAGGCATAAAGGGATTGATACTTTTATATCATGTTTATAAAGAGCAGGGCTCCCGGTAGGATTTTTTCGAAGGAGTACCGTACCCCATGGGTCAAATTACAAGGGGTAAATTTTGAAATGAAGGGGTAATTTTCGAGAATGGATGTACAGTGATTTATTTTTTTCAGTCAAAGTGACAGCTTTCATTATGTTTACAAATCTCGCATATCCTCCAGGTTTTTTCTCAAAATTTCAGCACAATCCTAATAGTCAACGATAGCCCTTGCCCACAGTACCTTTCTGGAGGTCTTCTATTGCAGAAAACGCACTTGTTTTGCTCTTGAATAGTTCGTCGATTCATTGTCGAGTCATGTTGAAGAAACGAAAGTGGGGAAATCCTTAAATTTATATTCGCAAGGGGGCGCACACATAGGCTCTCTATGTTGCAGCCATTCGCACGGGGGCGCTGCAGTTTATTGTGTTCGAATTTTGATGTCGTGTCACATAACTTATTCACCAGCGAGTGCATTACGCATGCGTCTCTTTAGCGGAAATTGACATTGTTCGATTATTTTCCAGAACTTCTTTTCTTCAGCTAATAAATCGATGTCATTGTTTTTAAATTATTTTCCACAAATCTTTCGAGTGTGTGATCATATGCACTGGCCGTGTTAGCACTGCATAAATTTCAAAAAGTCCTGTGTAATTACGCATTATTTTACGCTATCGGGAGGCCTGAAATGAGGATTGATATTTTCATGTCATTTTTATACAGGCATAAAGGGATTGATATTTTTTATATCATGTTTATGCAGGCTGAAAGCAAAATGGTATTAATTGATTTACAGGCTTATTTTGCCAACATCTTATGATCTGTTGTGATTGTTTTTTTTTCACTTCCCATACCACACTGTTAGTTGGGCCATCAAGTGCATTGAAAAATCTATATGAAACGTTATTTAAGTGTTAATGCTACTCCCTTGTGCATCAAATATAATCATGCCTCATCATTCGCTTATAAATAACATTGCATCAAACTGTATTTCCTGTGTTGATTATTTTGTTCCAATGACCTTCTATTCAAAGACTGACATTGATTCATCATGCATCTGTAGGCTTGTGGTGTAATACATGCATGCAAATCTTTGTTGAACAATATATAATTTGCCTTATATGTTGTATATAATATACAATCATGATAAGTAACGTTGATATAAATATGCCCTTCAAGATGCATGCCTCGTCCTCATGTTCACAATCCTTGAAGCTTTTTAAGTCTACCTTTTGTATTTATATACTGTTAGTTAGGTTGTCTTGCTATATGCTTGTTGGATTGGGTGAGTAGAAAGCACATGTAAATAGCAAGAATATCTTGAAAGACCACTGTTAAGTCAAAATTTCATCAACCTGGTTTATTATATGTCTCATCAGTTTGCTCCTATCTTATTCAATGTAATTTGGCGAGTGCAATAAATATCCATATTGCACTGTTGTCGTTACTGTACTGGCCAGAACTCGTGTCTATGACATCATTCATTGTGATTTTACTATATTTACTTTATTGTAGACATATACTAAACTAAATACTGCATTGTACCGTGATTCATTTCGAACTTGGTCCTTCCGCGGAGCACTCGTTAACTCATGCTGCATTAAAGAACCCGTGCGAAATAACTCCCAGTACAATGCAGTATTTGCTTAGAATTGTATTGTACTTGTTTCAAATCTGTAGTACATTTAATATATACTATAGATACAGATTATGTAATAAGTTTAATTGGGAAATTCTTTTTGCTCGCTGCTCACTGTTATCGATTTGATGTCGATCTGTATCATAATATAAATTGGCAGTGATATCTTTCTCGTATATTCCTGAATATATGACTTTCCCGTCACAAATTTGTCACTAGTTACTGTTAACGTGATTAAAAGAAACCAACATTTTTGTGAGAATTACAAACTTATTTGCATAAACAACATTTCTGTTGGTTTTTTTAAAATATATTTTACTCTGGTTTTGGTCTGGTCTTGATGAATTCCTGTCTGAGAATGTGCCCGAACTAATGGCTAAAGATGTTCTGACAGCGGTTCCTGCTACTGGAGGAGTTGGAAGAGACGTCGTCGATTGTCCGGCCGCCGCACCGACCCAAACCCTCTGACTGCAAAGTAACCGTGATGAACTTGACCGCCAAATGGGACGAGGTGTGTACAGTGGTCACCATGGCAACTTGTACACAAGACATGCAAATGTTACTGCTGAAATCAGCATGTTTCAGTGTAGGGGCGACTAGTTATTTATACGCTCTGCACAAATATCTGTCTATTGTCACACGTACATGTCGGCCTATAGTGGTTGATGCAGTGAATCTTTCATTCTAATTCTATTCCAAGAAGGAATGTAGGGCTCTAAAGATATAAAGATATAAAGATAAGCCTTCAGATTGCCGCTCCACTGAGCACTCATATGTGGAAGGTGACACATATTTCCCATGAATCAGATCTCGTGTCCTGAGTGTTCTGTAATGTTTCTGGTTGTACAGGGCCTGAACACCAATACACTGGACAGCGTGAACTTTGAGGTGCGTGCCGGCGAGCTGTTGGCGGTGATTGGCCCCGTGGGAGCTGGCAAGGTCAGTACTCCAGTGGGCTGCCATTTATGATCAGTCCATGATTGAGTTATAGCACTTACTGACCCTGCTGCCTCCCATCCCCCTCCCCCCACCACCTAACACCCCTCCCCCTCCGTCGCTCCCCCCCCCCCTTCCTCTTACCCCCCCCCCCTTACCTCCTGTCACCCCACCCCTTCCTCTTACCCCCCCCCCCCCCCCCCCCCTCTCACCTGTCACCCCCCACAGTCGTCACTCCTGATGGCATTACTCGGCGAGTTAACTTTGAAGACTGGCAGTGTCAAGATGAACGGGGAAGTCGCCTACGTGTCCCAGCAACCTTGGGTTTTCTCGGCATCGCTCAAGCAGAATATACTATTTGGACAGACGTACGACGTGGGACGATACAACCGAGTCATCAAAGCCTCCGCGCTTAGCAAGGTCAGCGATTAGGAGGTGTTCGTAGGCTGTTTTCTGGAGACTTCCATAGTAAAGTCATGTGATAAATTTGTTGTTTTATATATTTCCCTCTGTCCTGAAATTGACTACATGTCAAGTAGATAGTACTGTATCCCTAGGACATAGAGATCATGCCTGACGGTGATGATACTCTGGTCGGCGAGCGCGGGGTCAGTTTGAGCGGGGGTCAGAAGGCGCGGGTCTCACTTGCTCGGGCCCTGTACTTTGACGCGGATATCTACCTTCTGGACGACCCACTCAGTGCGGTGGACGCGGCCGTCAGTCGCCACATCTTTGACAAGTATGTGTATGTGTGTGTGTGTGTGTGTGGGGGAGGGGGCGGGGGTTAGAAGGCGCAGGTCTCACTCGCTCGGGCCCTGTACTTTGACGCGGATATCTACCTTCTGGACGACCCACTCAGTGCGGTGGACGCGGCCGTCAGTCGCCACATCTTTGACAAGTATGTGTATGTGTGTGTGTGTGTGGGGGGGGGGGGGGGGGGTCAGAAAGCGCAGGTCTCACTCGCTCGGGACCTGTACTTTGAAGCGGATATCTACCTTCTGGACGACCCACTCAGTGCGGTGGACGCGGCCGTCAGTCGCCACATCTTTGACAAGTATGTGTATGTGTGTGTGTGTGTGTGTGTGGGGGAGGGGGGGGGGGGTCAGAAGGCGCGGGTCTCACTTGCTCGGGACCTGTACTTTGACGCGGATATCTACCGTCTGGACGACCCACTCAGTGCGGTGGACGCGGCCGTCAGTCGCCACATCTTTGACAAGTATGTGTATGTGTGTGTGTGTGTGTGTGGGGGGGGGGGGGGGGGTCAGAAGGCGCAGGTCTCACTCGCTCCGGACCTGTACTTTGACGCGGATATCTACCTTCTGGACGACCCACTCAGTGCGGTGGACGCGGCCGTCAGTCGCCACATCTTTGACAAGTATGTGTATGTGTGTGTGTGTGTGTGTGGGGGGGGGGGGGGGGGGTCAGAAGGCGCAGGTCTCACTCGCTCCGAACCTGTACTTTGAAGCGGATATCTACCGTCTGGACGACCCACTCAGTGCGGTGGACGCGGCCGTCAGTCGCCACATCTTTGACAAGTATGTGTATGTGTGTGTGTGTGGGGAGGGGGCGGGGGTTAGAAGGCGCAGGTCTCACTCGCTCAGGCCCTGTACTTTGACGCGGATATCTACCTTCTGGACGACCCACTCAGTGCGGTGGACGCGGCCGTCAGTCGCCACATCTTTGACAAATACGTACGTGTGTGTGTGTGTGGGGGGAGGGGGGGGGGGTCAGAAGGCGCGGGTCTCACTTGCTCGGGACCTGTACTTTGACGCGGATATCTACCTTCTGGACGACCCACTCAGTGCGGTGGACGCGGCCGTCAGTCGCCACATCTTTGACAAGTATGTGTATGTGTGTGTGTGTGTGTGTGTGGGGGGGGGGGGGGGGTCTGGAGGCGCAGGTCTCACTCGCTCGGGACCTGTACTTTGACGCGGATATCTACCTTCTGGACGACCCACTCAGTGCGGTGGACGCGGCCGTCAGTCGCCACATCTTTGACAAGTATGTGTATGTGTGTGTGTGTGGGGGGGGGGGGGGGGTCAGAAGGCGCAGGTCTCACTCGCTCCGGACCTGTACTTTGACGCGGATATCTACCTTCTGGACGACCCACTCAGTGCGGTGGACGCGGCCGTCAGTCGCCACATCTTTGACAAGTATGTGTGTGTGTGTGTGGGGAGGGAGGGGGCGGGGGAGGGGAGGGAGGGAGGGTTATCGCGTGTTCTGTAGCATTGCGTGATAGAGATTGTAGGTGAAGAGCATTACTGTATTGATTGTGGTCATTTGGTAGTTGTATACGATCAAGTTTGAACCTGGTTTCAAGTATAGACCCCCATGTCTGATAACATGATGGACTTGTAAAACCGCCAGGTGTATCTGTGGAGTGCTGAGGAACAAGCCAGTGATTCTTGTCACCCATCAGCTTCAGTATCTGCAAGCCGCCAGCAAGATACTTGTGCTCAAGGAGGTCTGTGCTCAACGATATTGTGGGTCCACTACTTCATGGTTGAGTAATTGTACAACTGCATAGATATTGAGATATGTATAACTTCCCATTGTAGCTGTGGTTTCTATGTGGTCCATTGAAATTGATTTCGAATACAAATCATAAGAATAGGATTCGCTTCATTGTTTAACATTAGTATCTGCTTTGATATGATCAGGGGACCGTGATGGGTCTAGGAACCTACAATGAGCTGGCTGAAGGAGGCGTTGATTTCGCTGCGCTACTGAAGCGAGAAGATGACGAAGATGCTCTTTCCTCCTTGTCTTTCACTTCGGATCCCCTCTCAGTGCCGAGTGGTCACCATGGCAACGTCTGTGCCAACAAGCAGGTGTCCCATGTGAAGGCTGACGATTTGTGCTACCTGTCCAAGTCCCTGGACTGCCCGTCCCTGTCGCAAGTGTCGCTGTACGCAGACACACAGGAGGCTCATCAGTCACTGCTCTCCAAGTCTGTGGAGCCAGACAGTTCCTGGCTCAGTACCAGTGCGCTGCGCAATCGTTCAAGTCTGAACACGGGAGCTCAGGCGGGGGCTGAGGTCAAGAAAGAGAAAAGTATCTGCAATACTCGGCTCAAGGAAATCCAATCCATGGAGAGTCTAGTTGCTGGTTCCATGGTGTCACTTGACTCCATCGCATCAGATGTTCAGGTGAGGCTATGTTGTGTTTTTAGCTTACCGGCCCTTTGGGCCGATAAGCTATTATCGTGGTTTTTCGTCCGTCGTCCGTCCGTCGTCCGTCCGGGTCTGTAACTTTTTTTTGGCATGATGAATTTCCCCGTAAATTTGTCAGAACATACCTTAGGCCAATCTTTTTTTCCGATTTGGCGGCCATTTTTGATGAAAAATTGCCAATTTTGGACTTTGGTGGCCATTTTCTCAAAAACTGTCTGATCAGTTTTGAGATTTTTGTTTCAAAACATTCCTCTCATGTACCTCTATGACATGTATAAGTTTCGTTGCCCTTGAATCGCCGGTCTGCGTGTGGCGGCCATTTTGATTTTTTGACGGGTCGGCGAAAAAACATTTTTTGGTCTCAAATCAAGTCACCATTCAATTTGGGCCACTTCCAGCAACAAAAAAAAAAATTTTTTTTTGGCCATTGAAAATTTTTTGGACAAACCCAATTTTTCCTTCATAATGGGAGCTATGCAGAGTAATCTCATAGAACACTTCAAGATAGAGCCTAAGTATTGGCACATTCAAATGGGAAATCATATATTGCGGTTTGAGTGGTGACCTTGAATTTGACCTTCAATGACCTTGAAAGGTCAAAACAACCTTTTTTGTCGAAAAAACGATGAATTTTGCCTTTGGTGACCATTTTCTCGAAATCTATCCAGACAGTTTCCCTCAAAATCATGTATAAGATTCTCCTTATGTACCTTTGTGATGTGTATAAGTTTTGTTGCCTTTGAAATGACGATCTGCGTGGGGCGGCCATTTTGATTTTTTGACGGGTCAGCAAAAAAAAATTTTTTGTCTCAAATCAAGTCACTATTCATTTTGGGCCATTTCCAGCAAAAAGAAAAACATTTTTTTTTGGCCATTGAAAATTTGTTTGGACTTTGTTTGGACACCCAATTTTCCTTCATAACGGGAGCTATGCAGAGTAATCTCATAGAACACTTCAAGATAGAGCCTAAGTATTGGCACATTCAAATGGGAAATCATATATTGCGGTTTGAGTGGTGACCTTGAATTTGACCTTCAATGACCTTGAAAGGTCAAAACGACCTTTTTTTGTTGAAAAAACAATGAATTTTGCCATTGGTGGACATTTTCTCGAAATCTATTCAGACAGTTTTCTCCAAAATCATGTATAAGATTCTCCTTATGTACCTTTGTGATGTGTATAAGCTTTGTTGCCTTTGAAACGACTGTCTGTGAAAATTTGTCATTAACAAAAAAAATCTTTCAAGATGTAACTTGATTTCGTATTATAGTCCATACAGAAAATGTGTTTCTATCAACATTTACAATCATGTTTTATTTAACATCAGTGTAACAATTTATATGTATTCAGTATTCTACGCAATTCACATGATTGCCGGTAAGCTACAGCACCCTTGGTGCTATGTTTATTTTTGTTTCCTGTCAATGTTTTTTTCGAAAAACACCATCCAGCCAGGGTAAAAAAAGCAAACACAGAAAAATAACCACAGAAGTTTATTGTATTAATAATATCTTTATTCACGAAGTAACTCATGCCAAAAATGTAAAATAAATGATATTTGACCATTTGCTAAGCCATTTGGAATACAAAATGGGAAAATAGCAAAATGGAAACCATTCACTATCTTTCTCGATGGTTAGTGTTATTGGGTATTAAGAAACATAATTTCTCTTGGGAAAAGACAAAAACTTTTGTGGTGTTTTCTCAAAATAATTGCAATTTTCACCCACGTGCTTGATGGGAAACAAAGAAAACACAAGGCCTGATGTATCAATGAGTATTTACTGAATGATAATTAAATTGTACGATTCTATGTCACACAAAATCACGTCTCCATGATACTGTATAAAATTGATGTCCCTCAGCCGGATTATGTGGCACCACAACAGCCGGAAGAGGAGCGTGCTGTGGGAACAGTCGGGACGCGAGTCTACATGAAGTACTTCTACCGCGGGGCAGGGGTCCTAGGGATACTTCTGTTTGTCATCCTCAACATTCTGGCCCAGGGATCATACATTTTGGCTGACTGGTGGCTGTCGTATTGGTCAGTAGGCTGTCTGACCTGAATTGTCATAACTTTAGAGGTTCTAATGCAACTTATTTGAGATAAAATATCCTAAATTGGTGTAAATTCAATGCGAATTTGTGAATTTGTCTACAAATCTTCCTCAGATATTTTAATTCTAAACCAGGGCTACTGAGGAAGAAAACCGTCAAAATGAGCTGGAAAAACACGAGTCTCTTTTGGACGCCGGCTACAACGTGACAAACGTCACTGTTCCTGAAGTCGCGTCCCAGCGTAACCTCTATATCTACACGGGAATCACCATCAGCGTGTTCATCTTTGGTCTTCTGAGGGCGCTACACGTGTTTTACATCTTAGTGACGTCCGCAAAACACCTACACAACCAAATGTTTGCCAGCATCATTCGCTGTCCTGTCCTCTTCTTTGACACGAACCCTGTTGGTAGGTCCGAGGTCCCAGCGTATCTAAAAAACAATATGTATGCTAATATTGTCGGCTTGTTGTACAAGATATTTTCTGAATATGTTTGTGTTTTTTCAGGTCGGATACTGAACCGGTTCTCCAAGGATATGGGAGCGGTTGATGAAACCCTCCCCCTCTGCATGTATGACTTCTTACAGGTAACTCACTCTAATTCATCTTTTGGGAGACATTTTGATACATTCTGCGTATGTGTCAAACTCCTTGGAAATACGCCGGAATATGTCCTCCATTCATCACTGACACTGGCAGGAACATCATATTTTATGAAGATTTCACTGTAAATGACTATGAATGAAAATATCAAAATAAATGTGATTTTGTACATGTACTTGTGGGGAGGGGAGAGGTTCAGTGTCAGAAACAAATCGATGAAACTCTGAAGATCTACCTTTACCTGTTACTGACTATGGACAGTGTGCTCTGATGATCCTGGGTATCGTGTTAGTCGCTGGAGTATTCAACCCCTGGGTGTTCATTCCGACCCTCCCCCTGGGGATACTGTTTGTGTTCCTACGACGATATTACCTCAACACCTCTCGTGACATCAAGCGACTCGAGGCCACAAGTATGGAAGCTAATCATTTCAGCTTACGTTGTGATGTAATTGATCTAATTGAGCATGTTGAGTGTGCTAGATATTCAACATTTTGATATTGGATTTTTTAGCTCATCGGCTGTAAGCCGTAGAGCGATTGGGATGGATTGACACGGTGTCTGTCGTGTCTGTCCCATGTTTTCCTAACCCAAATCTTTCAGAATCTTCTCCGCCGAAAGTGCTATTGCTATTGCACACAAACTTGGCATACTGTTCGCTTATTGGGTGCTCTCCAAAGTAAAGTATGCTTAGGTGAAAATTCCAAAAGTTTTCTGGAGAAATTTAACGATTAAACATTAATTTTACTATACATGTGCTCTTGTTTATACATACGGGTTGTGGGTGGAAGGTCAGCGCATGCGCAGAGGGGACATTTCAATTGCAAATGGCGAATGTTTCTTTACCTTCGAACTTCGACCAAGAAACACGATTTATCGGGTCATGACAGTTCTGACAGAAGCGGATACCTGTGTTTTGGGTGAATCATTTGTTATTACGTTTTTAAATTCCACTGTAGTCCGTATGTCAAAGCATAAATATATTTGTTCTGCAGTGTTTAAGGGAAGTACGGCCGGAAAATTTCCGATGTTGGTTAATTTATTTCCGTCAAACTTTCCGAATCTTCCTGACCAACGACGATTTAGCCTATCCATAAACAAATCGAAACGTATTGTAATCTTATTGGTGGATAGACGAAAATTTCTTAATATGGATCAACAGAATATGGCCGGCTAAGTTGTCGAAAAGAACCACGAACTGATGAAGACATAAGCAGATAATACCGGACAAAATTCATGTGTTATTTCAATGACAGCTGTTGCATAAACTTTCGTGAATAAATCGGTTTACACTTATTAGTAAACTTGGGAAATTTTATGGACCGCCTAAGGCGAAATTCAAGTCTCATTGAAAATCATAACGTTCTCATCGTAACTTCCTATCTGTCATCCAAGAACTGTTGACTATTGTGCGTCATTCCTTTTCGCCTCACATTTTCTTATCGAATGAACAACAACAAAAAAACAGGTTGTGATCTGCACACACTTTGCCATGGAAAAGTACCAAGATACCGTACTGTAGCCTAAATAATTCATAAACAATTTTATGTATATTGGCACGAGGAAATATTATAACACATGATAAAGTACACAGAATTAACATCACAGTTATTCCAATAAAGGTCCTTAATTTGTAACACATTGGTGGCAAGACAAGTAGGGTGTTAATAGGTACTGTAAATGGGTAAGTTTCGCGGGGGATAAAGTTTCGCGAATTTGGGTGCGAGACAGTTTCACAGGGAAGATGTTGGATCACCTTGATGTTTCAATATTAAGGTATAAATATAATATTAATTGGGAAGTCACATAATATATGCATGGTGCATCCTGGTGCATCCTTCAAAAAATGTGTAAATATAAGTGTTTTTTTTTTGTAGAAAATCTTGGAAGCTGGATAGATATGGGGAATCATTAGGCCAAAAAAAAATAATTCTATGTTTCTGGTTATCGCGCGCGTCACTCCAAACCCCGCGCATCATTTCGTTTTTAAAAAAAAAAAATCGCGCGCATCACTTAAAATACCGCGCGTCACTTCGTTTTTATATTTTTTTTACCGCCGCCCTCGACGTTTGGTTATTGGATGATGAAAGAACACATACAGTGTCATATTCTACAGGTTTTACATTCAGTACCAGTTATTAAGTGATGCAAATTTGTGAGTTATGTTTGTGTTGAAGAATATAGGCCTACTAAAAGTTCATCAATACATAAATGTAGCCGTGCGTGTTCGTGTTGTATTGTGTGTCAGCTCAAATATGACAAACGCTGATATTAATAACAATGTGAATTTGGTCAGTGTGACGATCTGAAATCAATGAGTGGCAAATCGCGGCTACGAACGGGTAACAAACTGCTTTATATGTGCGCGGCCGGTAATACTTTCCTGTTATCACACCCATGGGATGAATGAAATGCAGATGCAAATTGGTATGAATATGGACGAAAGGAATTAATAAAACACGGAAGCAACTTGGACAACCATATGTAAAAAAAAACATGCGTAATGCTACAAAGCATCCGGGCCACATGAGGCTCAGTTAATAAAATGTTTATCAAGGAATACAAATGTTTTGTTTAGAATATAACAAACAGTAGGATGTTATATGCACATAATATATTTAACATATACGTGTTTTACTGAGGCAAATGTAACTTTCGTGGCTTCGGCGAGCATGATTCGCGCCGATTTAGGAAAAAAAAAAGAAAAAAAAAAATTCGCATCACCGCATCACTTTTGGAAGACCATTGTAACCAGAAACATAGAATTTTTTTTTTTTGGCCTTATATTGCAAATCTTTTGGAAGATGGTCAAGGTTAAGTACACGTTGAATGTGGGAATTGATTCATAGCGACACAACTTGAGGACAGAGCTTAGTATTCAGGTATTGTATGATGAACATATGCTCATGTACATGATAATGAGGTCTATGCACCACATACACCTATATATATCAGTTTGATGAAATATTCTGGTCGCCTGCCGATGAGCTACAGGGCCCTTGGCCCTATGTTTTTGTCTTGATCTTGTCCATGTGTCTGTTTAAATGTATTCACATTCGGAAGAATTTTGTCATAAAAGAATCATATTACAAAATGCATATATATATATATATATATATATTGGTGGTAACCAATATCGAAGGAACTGTGTATATCCATGCCATTCCCCCCCCCCCCCCCCCACAACAGCCCGGAGCCCTGTATTCTCCCTAGTCAGCACCAGTCTCCAGGGCCTGCAGACAGTCCGTGCATACCACGTACAGGATGACTTCACGACGCGCTTTGACGCCCACCAGGACGGCCACTCCGAGGCCTGGTTTCTGTTCCTGACGACCAGTCGCTGGCTCGCGGTCAGACTCGACTGGCTTTGTGCCATCTTCATCACCGCCGTGGCTCTGTGCAGTGTCCTGGCAGCCGAGGGTAAATGGTTGACGTTGGGATGACATAAGATTATAGATGTTATAATCTTCTTGTATGTTTCACATGGTTTTTAGCTTACCGGTCCATAAGGGCCGATAAGCTATTGTCGTGGTTTTTCGTCCGTCGTCCGTTGTCGTCGTCGTCCGCCACATTATAATCTGTTAACATTTTTAGGAAGAGCAGGGCTCTTCCTCTATGATGTTGGTTTTTTTTGGATTTTTGAATTTTTTCTTTTGTTTACATTCTTGAAAGTGCCACTTGGAACCACAACAGGCTATTCAACTGTGGCTAATTGGGAGGGCCCGGGGCCCGTTGGGAGGAAAATGACGCCCGTGTACCTAATCATGGTTAATGTAATAAGTTATTAGCGATAATAATCCCAGGAGACGTGTGTTCCGACCGTTTTTTTTTTTGTATGTCACCGTTTCATACCCATCACCACTCCCGTTTTGATCTCCACTGGAACAGTGCTTTCTTGCAATCATATGCACTCAAAGTTTTGGATATACATTCCGCACAATATATAGATACAGTATGGTATTGCAACAATGAAAGACAAGTTGATACGGCAACATAATAATTATGTGTTAGTGGTGGTATTCCATATTCCAGTGGGCAAATTCAATTCTCGTGTGGCCCCGATAAGCAGTCACGGCAGTCGGCCCGCCAGCCAGAGAGTCACTGAATTGTCCAATCGGGAAGCTGTCTTGGCGGACACACCCACATGTTTATGAAATACACGTGGATATAATGATATGCAAATGATCACGTGAGCGAGTCCCGCCAATTAGCGTACTGCCCCAAAAAATTGCTGCAGGGTCAAGGTCAAAATGCCAGCCGCCAAGAGATCGTCCAACCATAGAACTCCCAACTGAGTGCGGTATTTGTGGAAATACTTGTTACGACCCCAATAAATGGTCTTTTCTATGACTCTTTCCTACTTCACTGGTAATACTTCATAAAAATATCACCACCGAAAGCTTGTTTATGGGGGAATTTAATTAAAAATGCCATTGAAGTGAAGCGAGATTTCAACGAGATTTGACTAAAAGGAACAGTCGGAAACAAACAAACAAAACTTGGCAGATTTGCGGAGCTTTTACACGGGAAAAAACTTAGTTTCCTCCTAAAATAAGCAGAAACAAATGGATACTAGATCTAGCACTTTTATCATGTTTATGATAGTTTCATATTGCCGACGAGAATTGTCAGTGCTGATTTTGATAGCAGTCACACGAGCGGCGATTCGGGGTGGGGGTGTGCCTGGGCTACTTCAGTATTTGGCAGCTGACACTACACACTGCACACTGACACAACATGTACGCTGATCTTCAAACCAACATTTGGGCAAGGAGAAACATGATCGCATTGATGAAAAAAGCTTTCATACATGTCATGAATTATTGGAAATGCAGACAAGTTACTGAAATGTCTCTGCAGTACAAATCAAAACACTGAAAAAAAATCCATAAAGAAATTTAAATCCAAGACTAAAGCTCAAAAAACATTGTGCCTCCTAAATCAGAAAAACATAATCAGAACCTTGAAAATCTTACACATTGGTCCCAAAAATAGTCGGGTGATTTTTAAACGTGTTCAACAAGGTAAAGCTTCTGACTTGTAGAGATTTCATGGCTGTAACGGAATAAGTAACATTAGTTTTATTGATTAAGTCTTATTGGCCACAATAAAAATAATTATTACAAGAAACATTTATTATTGGGTTCAACAATGTAAAGGTTCTGGGGCCCAGACGAGTCGACAGGTACCCAAATTCGGGGCGGGTCATACAATTACCTGGATCGGAATTTTGTTACTCGTATTTGAGAACAAATAAAGATATAGTTTTGAATATTTGTGATAAACACTAGTAAAATCACAAGAATGACAAGGAAATCATCAGGAAAAAAAACGATAGTTTTATGAGGTCATGACATTGTGATCTTTCTCAAACTTGAAAATACTGGTAATTACTGACGAAACAAATAATATGTGTCGAAGATCAATGTCTGGCGTTTACGTGTTACAAATTGCTTCAGTGAGTATCATTCAAATTTTGCTATATATTTGGACGGGTCGGGTCAGACGACACAGGTACCCGGTTCGGAAATTTCCGACTCACTCGGGCCCTAAAAAGTTCTATCCAGTCATGACTAACCGAATAGGTTATCATTAGTTTTACTAGTTAAGTCTATTATTGACCACAATAAAAATAGTTACATGACAAGAAAATAGTTACATGACAAATTTATTGGCCCAACAAGGTATAGATTCTGCCCAGTAGAGTTACAATATGGCCACAACATATATGTACCAAATCAAATACAATATTCAAGGGTTTTTAAATAGTTCTGTGCAAACATTTTCGAAGCTCTTCCTTTGAGGCCAGTGGCCCTTGTTTATCTTTTTTTCGGGCTGATGAATGTCTTCATGAATTTGTGTGAATATGTATTGGGTCAATACCCTCAGAAATTTTTTTTATTGAATCGATTATGCAGTTTCGGCGGCCATTTTTATACCGAAAATGGCCGTTTTTGCATGTTTTCAACTTAACAAATTATTTTCTCAAAAACTGTCTGATCAGTTTTGAGATTTTAGTTTCAAAATGTTCCCCTCATGTATCCTTATAATGTGTATAAGTTTTGATTTTCTCTTGAATCGCCGGTCTGCGTGTGGCAGCCATTTTGATGTTTGTTGCGGGGCCCAAATAGGACTTTCCCATGTTAAATTCTTCTATGCTTTATAATGGGCCACAATGTTCTTAATATTGAGATTAGAGACTTGGAATCAATTGTGGACATATAGGAAATGATATATGCTGAATATTCTCGTGACCTTGAATTTGACCTTTAACCTATTTTCAAGGTCAGAGCACAAAATGGCCAATATCTCGCTTGTTATTGACTTTACGGCTTAGGAATCAATTGTGGACATATAGAAAGTGATATATGCTGAATATTCTCGTGACCTTGAATTTGACCTTCGACCTCATTTTCAAGGTCAGAGCACAAGATGGCCAATATCCCGCTTATTATCGACTTTACAGCTTAGAAATCTATTGTGAGCATATAGGAAATGATATATGCCGAACATTCTGATGACCTTGAATTTTACCTTTGACCTCATTTTCAAGGTCACAGCACAAAATCGCTAATATCTCGCTTATTATTCACTTTTCAGCTTGGGAATCAATTGTGGACATATAAGGAATAATATATACTGAATATTATCGAGACTTTGAATATGACCTTTGACCTCATTTTCAAGGTCAGAGCACGAAATGGCGCATATCTCACTTGTTATCAACTTTACAGCTTACGAATCAATTTTGGACATATAGGAAATGATATATGCTGAATATATTTGTAACCTTGAAGTTATCAGACCATCGGTCCGATCACCTATCATGCCTATTGGCTAGCCGGTAAGCTACACGTCCCTCGGGCCTATGTTTTTGCTTTTTTATCCAAGTTCATTCGTTATAGTGATATATCGAAGTATTGTGTTATAGTATGCACTATACAGTAATGCGAAATCCTCCAGATCACTGATCACATCACACCTGTCATCCAATCGAAAATAGGCGACATTACTCAGTCCGCTGACATGGTGTGTCACAGGTCTATCGGGCGGAGTGGTTGGCCTCTCTCTGACTTACGCTATCGGCCTGATGGGGCTGTTCCAGTGGGGCGTACGACAGAGCGCGGAGGTCGAAAATCAGGTCAGTGACGAGGGATGAAAACATTCTTGTGACACAGAAATCTCAATGTAACATTTAGTTGCACTGCGAGTTCTGCATTGTAGTTACCACCAAAATTGTTGCGAATAGAATTTTTCAGTAAGGACCATGCGATAATTTCGAGACAAAGCTCATATGTACTCTGTTGTCCCACCACCCCTTGATGACCAGATGACGTCGGTGGAGCGTATCATGGAGTACGCGGCGATGACCCCGGAAGCGTCTCTAGACTCAGCACCGGGGAGGAGACCTCCGAGTGACTGGCCTCAGAACGGAGTCATCAGTGCCGAGGACGCCTGTCTGCGGTACAGCGACGATGGCGCAGTCATTCTCAGGGACATCAAGTTCTGTGTGCGCACCAAAGAGAAGGTGTGTTTGTGCTCTGTGGGTGAGCAGGGAGTCAGTGGTGGTGTCTTTTTTGGCTGGAATGCACTGGAACATTTCTGGCAAATTACTTCTTGTCAATAGCTTGTCGAATACCAGCAAAGTTTCATTGTATCTTCCATTTTTAGTATGTTGATATGTCCTAAGGCTAATGTTACTTTCAGAAAGAAAAAAAAAATAGTTATGACTCTCATGAGCACTTCCCAAGGCCAACCCCGGCCTGAACAGATCTTGTGTCTTTCTCGTCATAGGTTGGTATTGTAGGCCGGACAGGTGCGGGTAAAAGCTCGCTGATTGCGATGTTATTCCGACTTGCGGAGCCCTCTGGCAAGATCCTGATTGATGACGTGGATATCCTGGGGCTCGGGTTGCATGATCTCCGCAGCAAGATCTCAATTATCCCCCAGGTCAGTTGCCATGGTAACTGAAACTTTCTTAGAATTATTGATCAAGCAGGAAACTGAATCTAATGTATAGTTGGAACGAATTAAAAAACAATTTTTTCAGCACCTTTAACTAACCATTAGTATTCATTTGCATGCAAATGTTATATGCAACACTATAACCTCAAAGTATACAATATAGCAGTAACATTTATGCTAGAAAAAGCATAGACATAGAGATGACTTTGACATGGGCTGCCAACTCATACTCAGTAATCTTGTGCTTGCGTCCAGAGGAAGAGGGGTATTTCCACCGAGTGTGTCTTTGGATAAACTATTTGGGCCGGGCTTCGTTTCTATTGCAAAATGTTGTGTTTTATGTTTCATATTGGCATCACCAAAATCTGATTGTATTGGTGGTAATAGATTGATACTTACATTCATTTCCGGTTTGGAAATTTTCAAAATGCTTCAAAAACTGTATGTGACGTCATCACTCGAAGGGGCATCAAGATTGAACGATGGGAAAACGTTGACAACGTAGGTGAAACATCCGTCTTCCTGTGACCTTTTGTGACCTCAAGCTCATCAACTACAAACAGAGAGAGTGATGTCCGAGTTGGCAGTCCATTTCTTCTCTGTGTCTAGGAGAGAAGCAGTGCTCACACAATACTCTAACTTTCACTCCAGGACCCGATGTTGTTCACTGGGACAATACGACGGAACCTGGATCCCTTCCAAGAACACGAGGACGAGACATTGTGGAGAGCTCTTGAGGAGGTTTGTTATATTGAACCCTGCCAGTTGTGACTTATTGAATAGTCAAGAAAGTTTTCAAGTATGGATTGATGCTTTTGGCATTATGACATACATGTAGGGGAAAAACTAGCAACAAAAATTCAAATCATACTGTAATTTGCATTGCGTCAACATGATAAAAGCTGTTCAATGTGGAAAAGACTAAAAAAAAATGAAGAAATAGTATTATATAGAACAAATAAATAATGTGGAATACAAACTTTGACTGATACAGATACAGCTGAAGCCGGCCGTGTCGTCACTCCCCGAGTCTCTGGAGTTCTCAATCTCCGAGGGTCAACCAAATAAATAATGTGGAATACAAACTTTGACTGATACAGGTACAGCTGAAGCCGGCCGTGTCGTCACTCCCCGAGTCTCTGGAGTTCTCAATCTCCGAGGGTCAACCAAATAAATAATGTGGAATACAAACTTTGACTGATACAGGTACAGCTGAAGCCGGCCGTGTCGTCACTCCCCGAGTCTCTGGAGTTCTCAATCTCCGAGGGTCAACCAAATAAATAATGTGGAATACAAACTTTGACTGATACAGGTACAGCTGAAGCCGGCCGTGTCGTCACTCCCCGAGTCTCTGGAGTTCTCAATCTCCGAGGGTCAACCAAATAAATAATGTGGAATACAAACTTTGACTGATACAGGTACAGCTGAAGCCGGCCGTGTCGTCACTCCCCGAGTCTCTGGAGTTCTCAATCTCCGAGGGTCAACCAAATAAATAATGTGGAATACAAACTTTGACTGATACAGGTACCGCTGAAGCCGGCCGTGTCGTCACTCCCCGAGTCTCTGGAGTTCTCAATCTCCGAGGGTCAACCAAATAAATAATGTGGAATACAAACTTTGACTGATACAGGTACAGCTGAAGCCGGCCGTGTCGTCACTCCCCGAGTCTCTGGAGTTCTCAATCTCCGAGGGTCAACCAAATAAATAATGTGGAATACAAACTTTGACTGATACAGGTACAGCTGAAGCCGGCCGTGTCGTCACTCCCCGAGTCTCTGGAGTTCTCAATCTCCGAGGGTCAACCAAATAAATAATGTGGAATACAAACTTTGACTGATACAGGTACAGCTGAAGCCGGCCGTGTCGTCACTCCCCGAGTCTCTGGAGTTCTCAATCTCCGAGGGTCAACCAAATAAATAATGTGGAATACAAACTTTGACTGATACAGGTACAGCTGAAGCCGGCCGTGTCGTCACTCCCCGAGTCTCTGGAGTTCTCAATCTCCGAGGGTCAACCAAATAAATAATGTGGAATACAAACTTTGACTGATACAGGTACAGCTGAAGCCGGCCGTGTCGTCACTCCCCGAGTCTCTGGAGTTCTCAATCTCCGAGGGTCAACCAAATAAATAATGTGGAATACAAACTTTGACTGATACAGGTACAGCTGAAGCCGGCCGTGTCGTCACTCCCCGAGTCTCTGGAGTTCTCAATCTCCGAGGGTCAACCAAATAAATAATGTGGAATACAAACTTTGACTGATACAGGTACAGCTGAAGCCGGCCGTGTCGTCACTCCCCGAGTCTCTGGAGTTCTCAATCTCCGAGGGTCAACCAAATAAATAATGTGGAATACAAACTTTGACTGATACAGGTACAGCTGAAGCCGGCCGTGTCGTCACTCCCCGAGTCTCTGGAGTTCTCAATCTCCGAGAGTCAACCAAATAAATAATGTGGAATACAAACTTTGACTGATACATGTACAGCTGAAGCCGGCCGCGTCGTCACTCCCCGAGTCTCTGGAGTTCTCAATCTCCGAGGGTCAACCAAATAAATAATGTGGAATACAAACTTTGACTGATACAGGTACAGCTGAAGCCGGCCGTGTCGTCACTCCCCGAGTCTCTGGAGTTCTCAATCTCCGAGGGTCAACCAAATAAATAATGTGGAATACAAACTTTGACTGATACAGGTACAGCTGAAGCCGGCCGTGTCGTCACTCCCCGAGTCTCTGGAGTTCTCAATCTCCGAGAGTCAACCAAATAAATAATGTGGAATACAAACTTTGACTGATACAGGTACAGCTGAAGCCGGCCGTGTCGTCACTCCCCGAGTCTCTGGAGTTCTCAATCTCCGAGGGTCAACCAAATAAATAATGTGGAATACAAACTTTGACTGATACAGGTACAGCTGAAGCCGACCGTGTCGTCACTCCCCGAGTCTCTGGAGTTCTCAATCTCCGAGGGTCAACCAAATAAATAATGTGGAATACAAACTTTGACTGATACAGGTACAGCTGAAGCCGGCCGTGTCGTCACTCCCCGAGTCTCTGGAGTTCTCAATCTCCGAGGGTCAACCAAATAAATAATGTGGAATACAAACTTTGACTGATACAGGTACAGCTGAAGCCGGCCGTGTCGTCACTCCCCGAGTCTCTGGAGTTCTCAATCTCCGAGGGTCAACCAAATAAATAATGTGGAATACAAACTTTGACTGATACAGGTACAGCTGAAGCCGGCCGTGTCGTCACTCCCCGAGTCTCTGGAGTTCTCAATCTCCGAGGTCAACCAAATAAATAATGTGGAATACAAACTTTGACTGATACAGGTACAGCTGAAGCCGGCCGTGTCGTCACTCCCCGAGTCTCTGGAGTTCTCAATCTCCGAGGGTCAACCAAATAAATAATGTGGAATACAAACTTTGACTGATACAGGTACAGCTGAAGCCGGCCGTGTCGTCACTCCCCGAGTCTCTGGAGTTCTCAATCTCCGAGGGTCAACCAAATAAATAATGTGGAATACAAACTTTGACTGATACAGGTACAGCTGAAGCCGGCCGTGTCGTCACTCCCCGAGTCTCTGGAGTTCTCAATCTCCGAGGGTCAACCAAATAAATAATGTGGAATACAAACTTTGACTGATACAGGTACAGCTGAAGCCGGCCGTGTCGTCACTCCCCGAGTCTCTGGAGTTCTCAATCTCCGAGGGTCAACCAAATAAATAATGTGGAATACAAACTTTGACTGATACAGGTACAGCTGAAGCCGGCCGTGTCGTCACTCCCCGAGTCTCTGGAGTTCTCAATCTCCGAGGGTCAACCAAATAAATAATGTGGAATACAAACTTTGACTGATACAGGTACAGCTGAAGCCGGCCGTGTCGTCACTCCCCGAGTCTCTGGAGTTCTCAATCTCCGAGGGTCAACCAAATAAATAATGTGGAATACAAACTTTGACTGATACAGGTACAGCTGAAGCCGGCCGTGTCGTCACTCCCCGAGTCTCTGGAGTTCTCAATCTCCGAGGGTCAACCAAATAAATAATGTGGAATACAAACTTTGACTGATACAGGTACAGCTGAAGCCGGCCGTGTCGTCACTCCCCGAGTCTCTGGAGTTCTCAATCTCCGAGGGTCAACCAAATAAATAATGTGGAATACAAACTTTGACTGATACAGGTACAGCTGAAGCCGGCCGTGTCGTCACTCCCCGAGTCTCTGGAGTTCTCAATCTCCGAGGGTCAACCAAATAAATAATGTGGAATACAAACTTTGACTGATACAGGTACAGCTGAAGCCGGCCGTGTCGTCACTCCCCGAGTCTCTGGAGTTCTCAATCTCCGAGGGTCAACCAAATAAATAATGTGGAATACAAACTTTGACTGATACAGGTACAGCTGAAGCCGGCCGTGTCGTCACTCCCCGAGTCTCTGGAGTTCTCAATCTCCGAGGGTCAACCAAATAAATAATGTGGAATACAAACTTTGACTGATACAGGTACAGCTGAAGCCGGCCGTGTCGTCACTCCCCGAGTCTCTGGAGTTCTCAATCTCCGAGGGTCAACCAAATAAATAATGTGGAATACAAACTTTGACTGATACAGGTACAGCTGAAGCCGGCCGTGTCGTCACTCCCCGAGTCTCTGGAGTTCTCAATCTCCGAGGGTCAACCAAATAAATAATGTGGAATACAAACTTTGACTGATACAGGTACAGCTGAAGCCGGCCGTGTCGTCACTCCCCGAGTCTCTGGAGTTCTCAATCTCCGAGGGTCAACCAAATAAATAATGTGGAATACAAACTTTGACTGATACAGGTACAGCTGAAGCCGGCCGTGTCGTCACTCCCCGAGTCTCTGGAGTTCTCAATCTCCGAGGGTCAACCAAATAAATAATGTGGAATACAAACTTTGACTGATACAGGTACAGCTGAAGCCGGCCGTGTCGTCACTCCCCGAGTCTCTGGAGTTCTCAATCTCCGAGGGTCAACCAAATAAATAATGTGGAATACAAACTTTGACTGATACAGGTACAGCTGAAGCCGGCCGTGTCGTCACTCCCCGAGTCTCTGGAGTTCTCAATCTCCGAGGGTCAACCAAATAAATAATGTGGAATACAAACTTTGACTGATACAGGTACAGCTGAAGCCGGCCGTGTCGTCACTCCCCGAGTCTCTGGAGTTCTCAATCTCCGAGGGTCAACCAAATAAATAATGTGGAATACAAACTTTGACTGATACAGGTACAGCTGAAGCCGGCCGTGTCGTCACTCCCCGAGTCTCTGGAGTTCTCAATCTCCGAGGGTCAACCAAATAAATAATGTGGAATACAAACTTTGACTGATACAGGTACAGCTGAAGCCGGCCGTGTCGTCACTCCCCGAGTCTCTGGAGTTCTCAATCTCCGAGGGTCAACCAAATAAATAATGTGGAATACAAACTTTGACTGATACAGGTACAGCTGAAGCCGGCCGTGTCGTCACTCCCCGAGTCTCTGGAGTTCTCAATCTCCGAGGGTCAACCAAATAAATAATGTGGAATACAAACTTTGACTGATACAGGTACAGCTGAAGCCGGCCGTGTCGTCACTCCCCGAGTCTCTGGAGTTCTCAATCTCCGAGGGTCAACCAAATAAATAATGTGGAATACAAACTTTGACTGATACAGGTACAGCTGAAGCCGGCCGTGTCGTCACTCCCCGAGTCTCTGGAGTTCTCAATCTCCGAGGGTCAACCAAATAAATAATGTGGAATACAAACTTTGACTGATACAGGTACAGCTGAAGCCGGCCGTGTCGTCACTCCCCGAGTCTCTGGAGTTCTCAATCTCCGAGGGTCAACCAAATAAATAATGTGAATACAAACTTTGACTGATACAGGTACAGCTGAAGCCGGCCGTGTCGTCACTCCCCGAGTCTCTGGAGTTCTCAATCTCCGAGGGTCAACCAAATAAATAATGTGGAATACAAACTTTGACTGATACAGGTACAGCTGAAGCCGGCCGTGTCGTCACTCCCCGAGTCTCTGGAGTTCTCAATCTCCGAGGGTCAACCAAATAAATAATGTAATGTGGAATACAAACTTTGACTGATACAGGTACAGCTGAAGCCGGCCGTGTCGTCACTCCCCGAGTCTCTGGAGTTCTCAATCTCCGAGGGTCAACCAAATAAATAATGTGGAATACAAACTTTGACTGATACAGGTACAGCTGAAGCCGGCCGTGTCGTCACTCCCGCGAGTCTCTGGAGTTCTCAATCTCCGAGGGTCAACCAAATAAATAATGTGGAATACAAACTTTGACTGATACAGGTACAGCTGAAGCCGGCCGTGTCGTCACTCCCCGAGTCTCTGGAGTTCTCAATCTCCGAGGGTCAACCAAATAAATAATGTGGAATACAAACTTTGACTGATACAGGTACAGCTGAAGCCGGCCGTGTCGTCACTCCCCGAGTCTCTGGAGTTCTCAATCTCCGAGGGTCAACCAAATAAATAATGTGGAATACAAACTTTGACTGATACAGGTACAGCTGAAGCCGGCCGTGTCGTCACTCCCCGAGTCTCTGGAGTTCTCAATCTCCGAGGGTCAACCAAATAAATAATGTGGAATACAAAACTTTGACTGATACAGGTACAGCTGAAGCCGGCCGTGTCGTCACTCCCCGAGTCTCTGGAGTTCTCAATCTCCGAGGGTCAACCAAATAAATAATGTGGAATACAAACTT
>OX424568.1:600000-769097 GCA_949152475.1 Terebella lapidaria | reverse complement strand
TCTCCGAGGGTCAACCAAATAAATAATGTGGAATACAAACTTTGACTGATACAGGTACAGCTGAAGCCGGCCGTGTCGTCACTCCCCGAGTCTCTGGAGTTCTCAATCTCCGAGGGTCAACCAAATAAAATAATGTGGAATACAAACTTTGACTGATACAGCTACAGTTGAAGCCGGCTGTGTCGTCACTCCCCGAGTCTCTGGAGTTCTCAATCTCCGAGGGTCAACCAAATAAATAATGTGGAATACAAACTTTGACTGATACAGGTACAGCTGAAGCCGGCCGTGTCGTCACTCCCCGAGTCTCTGGAGTTCTCAATCTCCGAGGGTCAACCAAATAAATAATGTGGAATACAAACTTTGACTGATACAGGTACAGCTGAAGCCGGCCGTGTCGTCACTCCCCGAGTCTCTGGAGTTCTCAATCTCCGAGGGTCAACCAAATAAATAATGTGGAATACAAACTTTGACTGATACAGGTACAGCTGAAGCCGGCCGTGTCGTCACTCCCCGAGTCTCTGGAGTTCTCAATCTCCGAGGGTCAACCAAATAAATAATGTGGAATACAAACTTTGACTGATACAGGTACAGCTGAAGCCGGCCGTGTCGTCACTCCCCGAGTCTCTGGAGTTCTCAATCTCCGAGGGTCAACCAAATAAATAATGTGGAATACAAACTTTGACTGATACAGGTACAGCTGAAGCCGGCCGTGTCGTCACTCCCCCGAGTCTCTGGAGTTCTCAATCTCCGAGGGTCAACCAAATAAATAATGTGGAATACAAACTTTGACTGATACAGGTACAGCTGAAGCCGGCCGTGTCGTCACTCCCCGAGTCTCTGGAGTTCTCAATCTCCGAGGGTCAACCAAATAAATAATGTGGAATACAAACTTTGACTGATACAGGTACAGCTGAAGCCGGCTGTGTCGTCACTCCCCGAGTCTCTGGAGTTCTCAATCTCCGAGGGTCAGCCAAATAAATAATGTGGAATACAAACTTTGACTGATACAGGTACAGCTGAAGCCGGCCGTGTCGTCACTCCCGAGTCTCTGGAGTTCTCAATCTCCGAGGGTCAACCAAATAAATAATGTGGAATACAAACTTTGACTGATACAGGTACAGCTGAAGCCGGCCGTGTCGTCACTCCCCGAGTCTCTGGAGTTCTCAATCTCCGAGGGTCAACCAAATAAATAATGTGGAATACAAACTTTGACTGATACAGGTACAGCTGAAGCCGGCCGTGTCGTCACTCCCCGAGTCTCTGGAGTTCTCAATCTCCGAGGGTCAACCAAATAAATAATGTGGAATACAAACTTTGACTGATACAGGTACAGCTGAAGCCGGCCGTGTCGTCACTCCCCGAGTCTCTGGAGTTCTCAATCTCCGAGGGTCAACCAAATAAATAATGTGGAATACAAACTTTGACTGATACAGGTACAGCTGAAGCCGGCCGTGTCGTCACTCCCCGAGACTCTGGAGTTCTCAATCTCCGAGGGTCAACCAAATAAATAATGTGGAATACAAACTTCGACTGATACAGGTACAGCTGAAGCCGGCCGTGTCGTCACTCCCCGAGTCTCTGGAGTTCTCAATCTCCGAGGGTCAACCAAATAAATAATGTGGAATACAAACTTCGACTGATACAGGTACAGCTGAAGCCGGCCGTGTCGTCACTCCCCGAGTCTCTGGAGTTCTCAATCTCCGAGGGTCAACCAAATAAATAATGTGGAATACAAACTTTGACTGATACAGGTACAGCTGAAGCCGGCCGTGTCGTCACTCCCCGAGTCTCTGGAGTTCTCAATCTCCGAGGGTCAGCCAAATAAATAATGTGGAATACAAACTTTGACAGATACAGGTACAGCTGAAGCCGGCCGTGTCGTCACTCCCCGAGTCTCTGGAGTTCTCAATCTCCGAGGGTCAACCAAATAAATAATGTGGAATACAAACTTTGACTGATACAGGTACAGCTGAAGCCGGCCGTGTCGTCACTCCCCGAGTCTCTGGAGTTCTCAATCTCCGAGGGTCAACCAAATAAATAATGTGGAATACAAACTTTGACTGATACAGGTACAGCTGAAGCCGGCCGTGTCGTCACTCCCCGAGTCTCTGGAGTTCTCAATCTCCGAGGGTCAACCAAATAAATAATGTGGAATACAAACTTTGACTGATACAGGTACAGCTGAAGCCGGCCGTGTCGTCACTCCCCGAGTCTCTGGAGTTCTCAATCTCCGAGGGTCAACCAAATAAATAATGTGGAATACAAACTTTGACAGATACAGGTACAGCTGAAGCCGGCCGTGTCGTCACTCCCCGAGTCTCTGGAGTTCTCAATCTCCGAGGGTCAACCAAATAAATAATGTGGAATACAAACTTTGACTGATACAGGTACAGCTGAAGCCGGCCGTGTCGTCACTCCCCGAGTCTCTGGAGTTCTCAATCTCCGAGGGTCAACCAAATAAATAATGTGGAATACAAACTTTGACTGATACAGGTACAGCTGAAGCCGGCCGTGTCGTCACTCCCCGAGTCTCTGGAGTTCTCAATCTCCGAGGGTCAACCAAATAAATAATGTGGAATACAAACTTTGACTGATACAGGTACAGCTGAAGCCGGCCGTGTCGTCACTCCCCGAGTCTCTGGAGTTCTCAATCTCCGAGGGTCAACCAAATAAATAATGTGGAATACAAACTTTGACTGATACAGGTACAGCTGAAGCCGGCCGTGTCGTCACTCCCCGAGTCTCTGGAGTTCTCAATCTCCGAGGGTCAACCAAATAAATAATGTGGAATACAAACTTTGACTGATACAGGTACAGCTGAAGCCGGCCGCGTCGTCACTCCCCGAGTCTCTGGAGTTCTCAATCTCCGAGGGTCAACCAAATAAATAATGTGGAATACAAACTTTGACTGATACAGGTACAGCTGAAGCCGGCCGTGTCGTCACTCCCCGAGTCTCTGGAGTTCTCAATCTCCGAGGGTCAACCAAATAAATAATGTGGAATACAAACTTTGACTGATACAGGTACAGCTGAAGCCGGCCGTGTCGTCACTCCCCGAGTCTCTGGAGTTCTCAATCTCCGAGGGTCAACCAAATAAATAATGTGGAATACAAACTTTGACTGATACAGGTACAGCTGAAGCCGGCCGTGTCGTCACTCCCCGAGTCTCTGGAGTTCTCAATCTCCGAGGGTCAACCAAATAAATAATGTGGAATACAAACTTTGACTGATACAGGTACAGCTGAAGCCGGCCGTGTCGTCACTCCCCGAGTCTCTGGAGTTCTCAATCTCCGAGGGTCAACCAAATAAATAATGTGGAATACAAACTTTGACTGATACAGGTACAGCTGAAGCCGGCCGTGTCGTCACTCCCCGAGTCTCTGGAGTTCTCAATCTCCGAGGATCAACCAAATAAATAATGTGGAATACAAACTTTGACTGATACAGGTACAGCTGAAGCCGGCCGTGTCGTCACTCCCCGAGTCTCTGGAGTTCTCAATCTCCGAGGGTCAACCAAATAAATAATGTGGAATACAAACTTTGACTGATACAGGTACAGCTGAAGCCGGCCGTGTCGTCACTCCCCGAGTCTCTGGAGTTCTCAATCTCCGAGGGTCAACCAAATAAATAATGTGGAATACAAACTTTGACTGATACAGGTACAGCTGAAGCCGGCCGTGTCGTCACTCCCCGAGTCTCTGGAGTTCTCAATCTCCGAGGGTCAACCAAATAAATAATGTGGAATACAAACTTTGACTGATACAGGTACAGCTGAAGCCGGCCGTGTCGTCACTCCCCGAGTCTCTGGAGTTCTCAATCTCCGAGGGTCAACCAAATAAATAATGTGGAATACAAACTTTGACTGATACAGGTACAGCTGAAGCCGGCCGTGTCGTCACTCCCCGAGTCTCTGGAGTTCTCAATCTCCGAGGGTCAACCAAATAAATAATGTGGAATACAAACTTTGACTGATACAGGTACAGCTGAAGCCGGCCGTGTCGTCACTCCCCGAGTCTCTGGAGTTCTCAATCTCCGAGGGTCAACCAAATAAATAATGTGGAATACAAACTTTGACTGATACAGGTACAGCTGAAGCCGGCCGTGTCGTCACTCCCCGAGTCTCTGGAGTTCTCAATCTCCGAGGGTCAACCAAATAAATAATGTGGAATACAAACTTTGACTGATACAGGTACAGCTGAAGCCGGCCGTGTCGTCACTCCCCCGAGTCTCTGGAGTTCTCAATCTCCGAGGGTCAACCAAATAAATAATGTGGAATACAAACTTTGACTGATACAGGTACAGCTGAAGCCGGCCGTGTCGTCACTCCCCGAGTCTCTGGAGTTCTCAATCTCCGAGGGCCAACCAAATAAATAATGTGGAATACAAACTTTGACTGATACAGGTACAGCTGAAGCCGGCCGTGTCGTCACTCCCCGAGTCTCTGGAGTTCTCAATCTCCGAGAGTCAACCAAATAAATAATGTGGAATACAAACTTTGACTGATACAGGTACAGCTGAAGCCGGCCGTGTCGTCACTCTCCGAGTCTCTGGAGTTCTCAATCTCCGAGGGTCAACCAAATAAATAATGTGGAATACAAACTTTGACTGATACAGGTACAGCTGAAGCCGGCCGTGTCGTCACTCCCCGAGTCTCTGGAGTTCTCAATCTCCGAGGGTCAACCAAATAAATAATGTGGAATACAAACTTTGACTGATACAGGTACAGCTGAAGCCGGCCGCGTCGTCACTCCCCGAGTCTCTGGAGTTCTCAATCTCCGAGGGCCAACCAAATAAATAATGTGGAATACAAACTTTGACTGATACAGGTACAGCTGAAGCCGGCCGTGTCGTCACTCTCCGAGTCTCTGGAGTTCTCAATCTCCGAGGGTCAACCAAATAAATAATGTGGAATACAAACTTTGACTGATACAGGTACAGCTGAAGCCGGCCGTGTCGTCACTCCTCGAGTCTCTGGAGTTCTCAATCTCCGAGGGTCAACCAAATAAATAATGTGGAATACAAACTTTGACTGATACAGGTACAGCTGAAGCCGGCCGTGTCGTCACTCCCCGAGTCTCTGGAGTTCTCAATCTCCGAGAGTCAACCAAATAAATAATGTGGAATACAAACTTTGACTGATACAGGTACAGCTGAAGCCGGCCGTGTCGTCACTCCCCGAGTCTGGAGTTCTCAATCTCCGAGGGTCAACCAAATAAATAATGTGGAATACAAACTTTGACTGATACAGGTACAGCTGAAGCCGGCCGTGTCGTCACTCCCCGAGTCTCTGGAGTTCTCAATCTCCGAGGGTCAACCAAATAAATAATGTGGAATACAAACTTTGACTGATACAGGTACAGCTGAAGCCGGCCGTGTCGTCACTCCCCGAGTCTCTGGAGTTCTCAATCTCCGAGGCTCAACCAAATAAATAATGTGGAATACAAACTTTGACTGATACAGGTACAGCTGAAGCCGGCCGTGTCGTCACTCCCCGAGTCTCTGGAGTTCTCAATCTCCGAGGGTCAACCAAATAAATAATGTGGAATACAAACTTTGACTGATACAGGTACAGCTGAAGCCGGCCGTGTCGTCACTCCCCGAGTCTCTGGAGTTCTCAATCTCCGAGGCTCAACCAAATAAATAATGTGGAATACAAACTTTGACTGATACAGGTACAGCTGAAGCCGGCCGTGTCGTCACTCCCCGAGTCTCTGGAGTTCTCAATCTCCGAGGGTCAACCAAATAAATAATGTGGAATACAAACTTTGACTGATACAGGTACAGCTGAAGCCGGCCGTGTCGTCACTCCCCGAGTCTCTGGAGTTCTCAATCTCCGAGGGTCAACCAAATAAATAATGTGGAATACAAACTTTGACTGATACAGGTACAGCTGAAGCCGGCCGTGTCGTCACTCCCCGAGTCTCTGGAGTTCTCAATCTCCGAGGGTCAACCAAATAAATAATGTGGAATACAAACTTTGACTGATACAGGTACAGCTGAAGCCGGCCGTGTCGTCACTCCCCGAGTCTCTGGAGTTCTCAATCTCCGAGGGTCAACCAAATAAATAATGTGGAATACAAACTTTGACTGATACAGGTACAGCTGAAGCCGGCCGTGTCGTCACTCCCCGAGTCTCTGGAGTTCTCAATCTCCGAGGGTCAACCAAATAAATAATGTGGAATACAAACTTTGACTGATACAGGTACAGCTGAAGCCGGCCGTGTCGTCACTCCCCGAGTCTCTGGAGTTCTCAATCTCCGAGGGTCAACCAAATAAATAATGTGGAATACAAACTTTGACTGATACAGGTACAGCTGAAGCCGGCCGTGTCGTCACTCCCCGAGTCTCTGGAGTTCTCAATCTCCGAGGGTCAACCAAATAAATAATGTGGAATACAAACTTTGACTGATACAGGTACAGCTGAAGCCGGCCGTGTCGTCACTCCCCGAGTCTCTGGAGTTCTCAATCTCCGAGGGTCAACCAAATAAATAATGTGGAATACAAACTTTGACTGATACAGGTACAGCTGAAGCCGGCCGTGTCGTCACTCCCCGAGTCTCTGGAGTTCTCAATCTCCGAGGGTCAACCAAATAAATAATGTGGAATACAAACTTTGACTGATACAGGTACAGCTGAAGCCGGCCGTGTCGTCACTCCCCGAGTCTCTGGAGTTCTCAATCTCCGAGGGTCAACCAAATAAATAATGTGGAATACAAACTTTGACTGATACAGGTACAGCTGAAGCCGGCCGTGTCGTCACTCCCCGAGTCTCTGGAGTTCTCAATCTCCGAGGGTCAACCAAATAAATAATGTGGAATACAAACTTTGACTGATACAGGTACAGCTGAAGCCGGCCGTGTCGTCACTCCCCGAGTCTCTGGAGTTCTCAATCTCCGATGGCCAACCAAATAAATAATGTGGAATACAAACTTTGACTGATACAGGTACAGCTGAAGCCGGCCGTGTCGTCACTCCCCGAGTCTCTGGAGTTCTCAATCTCCGAGGGTCAACCAAATAAATAATGTGGAATACAAACTTTGACTGATACAGGTACAGCTGAAGCCGGCCGTGTCGTCACTCCCCGAGTCTCTGGAGTTCTCAATCTCCGAGGGTCAACCAAATAAATAATGTGGAATACAAACTTTGACTGATACAGGTACAGCTGAAGCCGGCCGTGTCGTCACTCCCCGAGTCTCTGGAGTTCTCAATCTCCGAGGGTCAACCAAATAAATAATGTGGAATACAAACTTTGACTGATACAGGTACAGCTGAAGCCGGCCGTGTCGTCACTCCCCGAGTCTCTGGAGTTCTCAATCTCCGAGGGTCAAGCCAAATAAATAATGTGGAATACAAACTTTGACTGATACAGGTACAGCTGAAGCCGGCCGTGTCGTCACTCCCCGAGTCTCTGGAGTTCTCAATCTCCGAGGGTCAACCAAATAAATAATGTGGAATACAAACTTTGACTGATACAGGTACAGCTGAAGCCGGCCGTGTCGTCACTCCCCGAGTCTCTGGAGTTCTCAATCTCCGAGGGTCAACCAAATAAATAATGTGGAATACAAACTTTGACTGATACAGGTACAGCTGAAGCCGGCCGTGTCGTCACTCCCCGAGTCTCTGGAGTTCTCAATCTCCGAGGGTCAACCAAATAAATAATGTGGAATACAAACTTTGACTGATACAGGTACAGCTGAAGCCGGCCGCGTCGTCACTCTCCGAGTCTCTGGAGTTCTCAATTTCCGAGGGGTCAACCAAATAAATAATGTGGAATACAAACTTTGACTGATACAGGTACAGCTGAAGCCGGCCGTGTCGTCACTCCCCGAGTCTCTGGAGTTCTCAATCTCCGAGGGTCAACCAAATAAATAATGTGGAATACAAACTTTGACTGATACAGGTACAGCTGAAGCCGGCCGTGTCGTCACTCCTCGAGTCTCTGGAGTTCTCAATCTCCGAGGGTCAACCAAATAAATAATGTGGGATACAAACTTTGACTGATACAGGTACAGCTGAAGCCGGCCGTGTCGTCACTCCCCGAGTCTGGAGTTCTCAATCTCCGAGGGTCAGCCAAATAAATAATGTGGAATACAAACTTTGACTGATACAGGTACAGCTGAAGCCGGCCGTGTCGTCACTCCCCGAGTCTCTGGAGTTCTCAATCTCCGAGGGTCAACCAAATAAATAATGTGGAATACAAACTTTGACTGATACAGGTACAGCTGAAGCCGGCCGTGTGTCACTCCCCGAGTCTCTGGAGTTCTCAATCTCCGAGGGTCAGCCAAATAAATAATGTGGAATACAAACTTTGACTGATACAGGTACAGCTGAAACCGGCCGTGTCGTCACTCCCCGAGTCTCTGGAGTTCTCAATCTCCGAGGGTCAACCAAATAAATAATGTGGAATACAAACTTTGACTGATACAGGTACAGCTGAAGCCGGCCGTGTCGTCACTCCCCGAGTCTCTGGAGTTCTCAATCTCCGAGGGTCAACCAAATAAATAATGTGGAATACAAACTTTGACTGATACAGGTACAGCTGAAGCCGGCCGTGTCGTCACTCTCCGAGTCTCTGGAGTTCTCAATCTCCGAGGGTCAACCAAATAAATAATGTGGAATACAAACTTTGACTGATACAGGTACAGCTGAAGCCGGCCGTGTCGTCACTCCCCGAGTCTCTGGAGTTCTCAATCTCCGAGGGTCAACCAAATAAATAATGTGGAATACAAACTTTGACTGATACAGGTACAGCTGAAGCCGGCCGTGTCGTCACTCCCCGAGTCTCTGGAGTTCTCAATCTCCGAGGGTCAACCAAATAAATAATGTGGAATACAAACTTTGACTGATACAGGTACAGCTGAAGCCGGCCGTGTCGTCACTCCCCGAGTCTCTGGAGTTCTCAATCTCCGAGGGTCAACCAAATAAATAATGTGGAATACAAACTTTGACTGATACAGGTACAGCTGAAGCCGGCCGTGTCGTCTCTCCCCGAGTCTCTGGAGTTCTCAATCTCCGAGGGTCAGCCAAATAAATAATGTGGAATACAAACTTTGACTGATACAGGTACAGCTGAAGCCGGCCGTGTCGTCACTCCCCGAGTCTCTGGAGTTCTCAATCTCCGAGGGTCAACCAAATAAATAATGTGGAATACAAACTTTGACTGATACAGGTACAGCTGAAGCCGGCCGTGTCGTCACTCCCCGAGTCTCTGGAGTTCTCAATCTCCGAGGGTCAACCAAATAAATAATGTGGAATACAAACTTTGACTGATACAGGTACAGCTGAAGCCGGCCGTGTCGTCACTCCCCGAGTCTCTGGAGTTCTCAATCTCCGAGGGTCAACCAAATAAATAATGTGGAATACAAACTTTGACTGATACAGGTACAGCTGAAGCCGGCCGTGTCGTCACTCCCCGAGTCTCTGGAGTTCTCAATCTCCGAGGGTCAGCCAAATAAATAATGTGGAATACAAACTTTGACTGATACAGGTACAGCTGAAGCCGGCCGTGTCGTCACTCCCTGAGTCTCTGGAGTTCTCAATCTCCGAGGGTCAACCAAATAAATAATGTGGAATACAAACTTTGACTGATACAGGTACAGCTGAAGCCGGCCGTGTCGTCACTCCCCGAGTCTCTGGAGTTCTCAATCTCCGAGGGTCAACCAAATAAATAATGTGGAATACAAACTTTGACTGATACAGGTACAGCTGAAGCCGGCCGTGTCGTCACTCCCCGAGTCTCTGGAGTTCTCAATCTCCGAGGATCAACCAAATAAATAATGTGGAATACAAACTTTGACTGATACAGGTACAGCTGAAGCCGGCCGTGTCGTCACTCCCCGAGTCTCCGGAGTTCTCAATCTCCGAGGGTCAACCAAATAAATAATGTGGAATACAAACTTTGACTGATACAGGTACAGCTGAAGCCGGCCGTGTCGTCACTCCCCGAGTCTCTGGAGTTCTCAATCTCCGAGGGTCAACCAAATAAATAATGTGGAATACAAACTTTGACTGATACAGGTACAGCTGAAGCCGGCCGTGTCGTCACTCCCCGAGTCTCTAGAGTTCTCAATCTCCGAGGGTCAACCAAATAAATAATGTGGAATACAAACTTTGACTGATACAGGTACAGCTGAAGCCGGCCGTGTCGTCACTCCCCGAGTCTCTGGAGTTCTCAATCTCCGAGGGTCAACCAAATAAATAATGTGGAATACCAACTTTGACTGATACAGGTACAGCTGAAGCCGGCCGTGTCGTCACTCCCCGAGTCTCTGGAGTTCTCAATCTCCGAGGGTCAACCAAATAAATAATGTGGAATACAAACTTTGACTGATACAGGTACAGCTGAAGCCGGCCGTGTCGTCACTCCCCGAGTCTCTGGAGTTCTCAATCTCCGAGGGTCAACCAAATAAATAATGTGGAATACAAACTTTGACTGATACAGGTACAGCTGAAGCCGGCCGTGTCGTCACTCCCCGAGTCTCTGGAGTTCTCAATCTCCGAGGGTCAACCAAATAAATAATGTGGAATACAAACTTTGACTGATACAGGTACAGCTGAAGCCGGCCGTGTCGTCACTCCCCGAGTCTCTGGAGTTCTCAATCTCCGAGGGTCAACCAAATAAATAATGTGGAATACAAACTTTGACTGATACAGGTACAGCTGAAGCCGGCCGTGTCGTCACTCCTCGAGTCTCTGGAGTTCTCAATCTCCGAGGGTCAACCAAATAAATAATGTGGAATACAAACTTTGACTGATACAGGTACAGCTGAAGCCGGCCGTGTCGTCACTCCCCGAGTCTCTGGAGTTCTCAATCTCCGAGGGTCAACCAAATAAATAATGTGGAATACAAACTTTGACTGATACAGGTACAGCTGAAGCCGGCCGTGTCGTCACTCCCCGAGTCTCTGGAGTTCTCAATCTCCGAGGGTCAACCAAATAAATAATGTGGAATACAAACTTTGACTGATACAGGTACAGCTGAAGCCGGCCGTGTCGTCACTCCCCGAGTCTCTGGAGTTCTCAATCTCCGAGGGTCAACCAAATAAATAATGTGGAATACAAACTTTGACTGATACAGGTACAGCTGAAGCCGGCCGTGTCGTCACTCCCCGAGTCTCTGGAGTTCTCAATCTCCGAGGGTCAACCAAATAAATAATGTGGAATACAAACTTTGACTGATACAGGTACAGCTGAAGCCGGCCGTGTCGTCACTCCCCGAGTCTCTGGAGTTCTCAATCTCCGAGGGTCAACCAAATAAATAATGTGGAATACAAACTTTGACTGATACAGGTACAGCTGAAGCCGGCCGTGTCGTCACTCCCCGAGTCTCTGGAGTTCTCAATCTCCGAGGGTCAACCAAATAAATAATGTGGAATACAAACTTTGACTGATACAGGTACAGCTGAAGCCGGCCGTGTCGTCACTCCCCGAGTCTCTGGAGTTCTCAATCTCCGAGGGTCAACCAAATAAATAATGTGGAATACAAACTTTGACTGATACAGGTACAGCTGAAGCCGGCCGTGTCGTCACTCCCCGAGTCTCTGGAGTTCTCAATCTCCGAGGGTCAACCAAATAAATAATGTGGAATACAAACTTTGACTGATACAGGTACAGCTGAAGCCGGCCGTGTCGTCACTCCCCGAGTCTCTGGAGTTCTCAATCTCCGAGGGTCAACCAAATAAATAATGTGGAATACAAACTTTGACTGATACAGGTACAGCTGAAGCCGGCCGTGTCGTCACTCCCCGAGTCTCTGGAGTTCTCAATCTCCGAGGGTCAACCAAATAAATAATGTGGAATACAAACTTTGACTGATACAGGTACAGCTGAAGCCGGCCGTGTCGTCACTCCCCGAGTCTCTGGAGTTCTCAATCTCCGAGGGTCAACCAAATAAATAATGTGGAATACAAACTTTGACTGATACAGGTACAGCTGAAGCCGGCCGTGTCGTCACTCCCCGAGTCTCTGGAGTTCTCAATCTCCGAGGGTCAACCAAATAAATAATGTGGAATACAAACTTTGACTGATACAGGTACAGCTGAAGCCGGCCGTGTCGTCACTCCCCGAGTCTCTGGAGTTCTCAATCTCCGAGGGTCAACCAAATAAATAATGTGGAATACAAACTTTGACTGATACAGGTACAGCTGAAGCCGGCCGTGTCGTCACTCCCCGAGTCTCTGGAGTTCTCAATCTCCGAGGGTCAACCAAATAAATAATGTGGAATACAAACTTTGACTGATACAGGTACAGCTGAAGCCGGCCGTGTCGTCACTCCCCGAGTCTCTGGAGTTCTCAATCTCCGAGGGTCAACCAAATAAATAATGTGGAATACAAACTTTGACTGATACAGGTACAGCTGAAGCCGGCCGTGTCGTCACTCCCCGAGTCTCTGGAGTTCTCAATCTCCGAGGGTCAACCAAATAAATAATGTGGAATACAAACTTTGACTGATACAGGTACAGCTGAAGCCGGCCGTGTCGTCACTCCCCGAGTCTCTGGAGTTCTCAATCTCCGAGGGTCAACCAAATAAACGAGGGGCCATAGGCCCGGCAGTTGACGAATTTGCCATAGGAACGTCAATTACGTCATACCGAATTGACGTTGCACGTAGCGTGTTGAAACTTGGGACGTCCCTGAAAAATAACGCTCCACATACGTTCTCATAATTACAGCCTATTACCTTCAAAATTGAGTGCACTGTGCTTGTTTGAAAGTTTGCTGAAAAGCCGTAAATCTTGTATGACAGGCCTTACGTTTATGACCTCATAGCGGAAAATCCATCATGGCGGAAAAGAATTGGACAGTACCCTTCTAAACCAGGATTCAACGAGCTTTCCAATGGTGCAATTAGCTTCTCTGTACGACAAATACTTTTCGATATATAGCCCCATTTCAAAAATTGACGTTTTACGTCATGACGTCATTTACGTTGCACGTAGGGTGTTGAAACTTGGTGCATGGCTGGGTATCATTATTCCATATACGTTCTGATAATTACAACCTAATATCTTCAAAATTGAGTGCACTGTGGATGTTTGAAAGTTTGCTGAAAAGCCGTAAATCTTGTATGACAGGCCTTACGTTTATGACGTCATAGCGGAAAATCTGTCATGGCGGAAAAGTATCGGACAATACCATCCTGAACCAAAATTCAACGAACTTTTCAATGGTACAATCCGCTTCTCTCTACGACAAATACTTTTTGATATATAGCCCTATTTCGTAAATTGACGTTTTACGTCATGACGTCATTGACGTTGCAAGTAGCGTGTTGAAACTTGATAGGTGGCTGGATATCATTATTTCACATACGTTCTGATAAATACCTTCAAATTTGAGTGCACTGTAAATGTTTGAAAGTTTGCTGAAAAGTCGAAAAATTGGTATGACAGGCCATACGTTTATGACGTCATAGCGGAAAATCCATCATGGCGGAAAAGTATCGGACAGTACCCTTCTAAACCAGAATTCAACGGGCTTTCCAATGGTGCAATTCGCTTCTCTGTACGACAAATACTTTCCGATATATAACCCCATTCCAAAAATTGACGTTTTACGTCATGACGTCATTGACGTTGCACGTAGCGTGTTGAAACTTGGTGTATGGCTGGGTATCATTATTTCATATAAGTGCTGACAATTACTGTCTAATATCTTCAAAATTGAGTGCACTGTGGATGTTTGAAAGTTTGCTGAAAAGTCGAAAAATTGGTATGACAGGCCTTACGTTTATGACGTCATAGCGGAAAATCTATCATGGCGGAAAAGTATCGGACAGTACCCTTCTAAACCAGAATTCAACGAGCTTTCCAATGGTGCAATCCGCTTCTCTCTATGACAAATACTTTTCGATATATAGCCCCATTTCGAAAAATGACGTTTCACGTCGTGACGTCATTGACGTTCGAACAATCCGAGTAAAACTTCGCAGTTCGATGGAAGATACCATTATATATCAGTGTGCTGAATTTCAGAGATATCGGTCCAAATGTGACTGCTGTGTGAATTTTTGAAAATCCGCCAATGATGAGAGATAGGGATTTTTCGATTTTTCAATGATTTTTGGTGACGTCATCAATGAACCGATTTCTTTCAAAAACGTTCGGTGCTCTCCCAGGGCGGATACCTATCTATCAAAAAAGTTTCGGGATGCTAGCTCGAAAACTGTGGCCTGTAACGTGCTAACAGACAAACAAACATACAAATAAACAAACAAAAAATCGGCCATAGGCCAACACTTGACGAAAATCTACACATTTGTTTACATTCAAAACATTTACTCATTATTTACACATTTATGGCATCCCCTGACAACATATAGCATTGGAAACTGAACCATTTGAAACATCTAGTTTGCGTATGTATCAACATAATATATTACCTCTAACCATGCTAACGGCACAAAAGTTTGATGATGCCACTACTAAAAAACCTAAAATATATCAAAATTACAAAAATCCAAAAACAAATATCGATAGCCTAAAAATGAGCGAATAACAAACAGCAAATATTCCCGCACAAATATGAAATTACATTGTCAACAAGTAAACAAAACAAATTGAGAGGCTTAGACATGTGGCGATTGCACAGCCCTAAAATATGACCTAATAATTGCTTGTCTTCTTTTTATCAATGTTTTTTATATTAACAAACAGTTGTAATTAGGTCATATTTTAAGGCTATGAAGAATGGAGTTAACACAAACGCGTTATGACAAAAACATGCATCGCTCGATCATAATGAAACCAATGAGACCCTGTAAAATGACACGATACAGTGTTTAATCTGGGCCATTCGCCATGCAACTTACCAGACCCCCAATCCCACATGCATCATATGAAGCAGACAAATCATCTGGTACACGCCTTTTGTCATGCATTTGTTAGCAGCTAATACCACAGATCATTCACAGTTGTGGCCGTAATGCTGAATTTAAAGCGGCTTGTAACTTTAAATATAAAGAACAAACTAGATTTTGATGATACCACTAGAAAGCCCGATAAAATAGTTTGTCGCTATTCGTGGAACAGTGTTTTTTCCTTCAAAGGTGATCATTATAATTCGAAACAATAGAATTACATAAAGCATGGCAGGTTTGGGATGCTTACAAGACCACCCAGAAACAGAAAAAGTCATTTGGAATTGAATTTTAGAAGGAAAAAAAATTCAGTCAACAGTGAGAATCGAACCACTGACCCCTCGCACACATACCTAACGCCTCTACTGACTGCGCCATTCTGTTCATTGAAACTCGACCTGTGTAAAGTATAGTGCGTAGGAGAGACTTCGCTCAGGATAAACACTGAATTGTGCCATGGTTGTACATTGGACTGGCAGCGTGCAGAATTCGATCGGGAAAACTCGTGACCTTGAGTTCTACAACTTCACAATTTTATTCTGCGTGATCAGGCACAACTCCTGAGTAAAATCCGGCAATATATATTGGAACCTGGCTCTATAATGTGGTTTTGAATATTGTGAGACAGGAAAAACCTAAATTCCTGACCCCCAAATTTTCGACCTGGACCGAAAATCCAGAGTTTTGGTCATACGACCATCGGACATGTATCATATGATGCGGATTTGACCATAGAAAAATACAAAAATAATCAGAAAAAATAATCATGATTACAAGCGGAGTTATCACAATTTTTCAATTTTGACCTTTACTATGACCTTAACTGTAATTCTTGACCTTGAGCCCTATAACTTCACAGTCATGTTTTGCGTGAGAAGGCACAACTCCTGAGTAAAAATCAGAAACATATATTGGATCCTGGCTCTACAATAGGGTTTTAAAAATTGAGACAAGCAAGACCTAAGTTCATGACCCCCAAATTTTCGACCTGGACCGAAAATCGAGATTTTAGGTCATACGACCAACAGACATGCATCATGTGATGCGGAATTGACCATAGAAAAATATAAAAATACACAGAAAAAATAATCTTGAGTAGAAGCGGAGTTATCACGATTTTTCGATTTTGACCTTTACTATGACCTTAACTCTTATCCTTGACCCTGAGCTCTGAAACTTCAGGATCTTGTTCTGCGTGATAAGGCACAACTCCTGAGTAAAAATCAGCAACATATATCGGAACCTGGCTCTATAATATGATTTTGAATATTGTGAGAGAGGAAAAACCTAAATCTTGACCCCCAAATTTTCGACCTCGACCGAAAATCGCGAATTTGGGTCGTACGACCATCGGACATGCATCAGATGATGCAGAATTGACCATAGAAAAATATAAAAATACCCAGAAAAAATAATCTCAGTTAGAAGCGAAGTTATCGCGATTTTTCGATTTTGACCTTTTCTATGACCTTGACCTCAATTTTTGACCTTGACCTCCTAAAAGTTTACCACTTGGTACGAAATTGATTGTCCACCTTCTGGTGAAGTTTCATGACGATACGACCAAAATTGTGACCTGTAGAGTGAAAACAAACAAACACACAAACAAACAAACGGATAAACTCAACTGACCAACATACTTGACGAAATTTAATTTCGTCAAGTAACAAACGAGATACCATTGGCCTAAAGGCCAAACTTGTCGAAATCTTTTTCTACATGCGTGGCCTACTTTAAGCATAATTGAATGAGGTTTCCGACGGTGTAATCCATTTCATTAAGGATAAATACTTACCCAGACACAATCCTATTTCGAAAATGGACGTTTGACGTCATGACGTCATTGTTGTTGAATGTAACGTGTTTAAACTCGGTACATGGCTGGGTATTAATATTCGACATAGGTTCCCATAATTACAGTCTAATAACTTCGAAATTTGAGTGCACTGTGGATGTTTGAATGTTTGCTGAAAAGTCGAAAATTTTGTATGACAGGCCTTACGTTTATGACGTCATAGCGGAAAATTTATCATGGCGGCAAAGTATCGGATAGTACCCTCTTGAATCAGAATTCAACGAGCTTTCCAGTGGTGCAATCCGCTTCTCTGTACGACGAATAGTTTCCGATATATAGCCCCATTTTTAAAATTGACGTTTTACGTCATGACGTCATTGACGTTGAACGTAACGCGTTGAAACTTGGTGTATGGCTGTATATTAATATTTCACATAGGTTCTCATAATTACAGCTCAAAACCTTCAACTCTGAGTGCACTGTGGATGTTTGAATGTTTGCTGAAAAGTCGAAAATTTTGTATGACAGGCCTTACGTTTATGACGTCATAGCGGAAAATCTATTAGAACGGCAAAGTATCGGATAGTACCCTTTTAAACCAGAATTCAACGAGCTTTCCAGTGGTGCTATCCGCTTCTCTGTAAGACGAATAGTTTCTGAGATATTGCTCCATTTTTAAAATTGACGTTTTACGTCATGACGTCATTGACGTTGAACGTAACGCGTTGAAACTTGGTATATGGCTGTATATTGATATTTCACATAGGTTCTCATAATTACAGCTCAAAACTTTAAAATTTGAGTGCACTGTGGATGTTTGAATGTTTGCTGAAAAGTCGAAAATTTTGTATGACAGGCCTTACGTTTATGACGTCATAGCGAAAAAATTATCATGGCGGCAAAGTATCGGATAGTACCCTCTTGAACCAGAATTCAACGAGCTTTCCAGTGGTGCAATCCGCTTCTCTGTACGACGAATAGTTTCCGATATATAGCCCCATTTTTGAAAATTGACGTTTTACGTCGTGACGTCATTGACGTTCAATTGATTCGAGTGAAACTTCGCAGTTTGATGGATAATATAAACATATATCAGTGTACTAAATTTCAGAAATACAATTACAAATTTGACTGCTGTGCGAATTTTTGAAAATTCGCCAATGATGAGAGATAGGGATTTTTCGAGTTTTTAAGAATTTTTGGTGACGTCATCAATGGACCGATTTTTTTCAAAAAAGTTGGGTCTCGTCCTTGGCCGAATACCTATCCAACAAAAAAGTTTCGGGATGTTAGCGTGAAAACTGTGGCCGCTAGAGAGGTAACAAACAAACAAACATACATACAAACAAACATCCGCGAGTGACCAACATACTTGGCGAAAATCGAAGATTTCGCCAAGTAACAAACCGAACTGACCAACATAGTTGACGAATTTTTAATTCGTCAACTAACAAACAAACAGACAAACCGAACTGACCAACATAGTTGACGAATTTTTAATTCGTCAACTAATAATGTGGAATACAAGCTTTGACTGATACAGGTACAGCTGAAGCCGGCCGTGTCGTCACTCCCCGAGTCTCTGGAGTTCTCAATCTCCGAGGGTCAACCAAATAAATAATGTGGAATACAAACTTTGACTGATACAGGTACAGCTGAAGCCGGCCGTGTCGTCACTCCCCGAGTCTCTGGAGTTCTCAATCTCCGAGGGTCAACCAAATAAATAATGTGGAATACAAACTTTGACTGATACAGGTACAGCTGAAGCCGGCCGTGTCGTCACTCCCCGAGTCTCTGGAGTTCTCAATCTCCGAGGGTCAACCAAATAAATAATGTGGAATACAAACTTTGACTGATACAGGTACAGCTGAAGCCGGCCGTGTCGTCACTCCCCGAGTCTCTGGAGTTCTCAATCTCCGAGGGTCAACCAAATAAATAATGTGGAATACAAACTTTGACTGATACAGGTACAGCTGAAGCCGGCCGTGTCGTCACTCCCCGAGTCTCTGGAGTTCTCAATCTCCGAGGATCAACCAAATAAATAATGTGGAATACAAACTTTGACTGATACAGGTACAGCTGAAGCCGGCCGTGTCGTCACTCCCCGAGTCTCTGGAGTTCTCAATCTCCGAGGGTCAACCAAATAAATAATGTGGAATACAAACTTTGACTGATACAGGTACAGCTGAAGCCGGCCGTGTCGTCACTCCCCGAGTCTCTGGAGTTCTCAATCTCCGAGGGTCAACCAAATAAATAATGTGGAATACAAACTTTGACTGATACAGGTACAGCTGAAGCCGGTCGTGTCGTCACTCCCCGAGTCTCTGGAGTTCTCAATCTCCGAGGGTCAACCAAATAAATAATGTGGAATACAAACTTTGACTGATACAGGTACAGCTGAAGCCGGCCGTGTCGTCACTCCCCGAGTCTCTGGAGTTCTCAATCTCCGAGAGTCAACCAAATGAATAATGTGGAATACAAACTTTGACTGATACAGGTACAGCTGAAGCCGGCCGTGTCGTCACTCCCCGAGTCTCTGGAGTTCTCAATCTCCGAGGGTCAACCAAATAAATAATGTGGAATACAAACTTTGACTGATACAGGTACAGCTGAAGCCGGCCGTGTCGTCACTCCCCGAGTCTCTGGAGTTCTCAATCTCCGAGGGTCAACCAAATAAATAATGTGGAATACAAACTTTGACTGATACAGGTACAGCTGAAGCCGGCCGTGTCGTCACTCCCCGAGTCTCTGGAGTTCTCAATCTCCGAGGGTCAACCAAATAAATAATGTGGAATACAAACTTTGACTGATACAGGTACAGCTGAAGCCGGCCGTGTCGTCACTCTCCGAGTCTCTGGAGTTCTCAATCTCCGAGGGTCAACCAAATAAATAATGTGGAATACAAACTTTGACTGATACAGGTACAGCTGAAGCCGGCCGTGTCGTCACTCCCCGAGTCTCTGGAGTTCTCAATCTCCGAGGGTCAACCAAATAAATAATGTGGAATACAAACTTTGACTGATACAGGTACAGCTGAAGCCGGCCGTGTCGTCACTCCCCGAGTCTCTGGAGTTCTCAATCTCCGAGGGTCAACCAAATAAATAATGTGGAATACAAACTTTGACTGATACAGGTACAGCTGAAGCCGGCCGTGTCGTCACTCCCCGAGTCTCTGGAGTTCTCAATCTCCGAGGGTCAACCAAATAAATAATGTGGAATACAAACTTTGACTGATACAGGTACAGCTGAAGCCGGCCGTGTCGTCACTCCCCGAGTCTCTGGAGTTCTCAATCTCCGAGGGTCAACCAAATAAATAATGTGGAATACAAACTTTGACTGATACAGGTACAGCTGAAGCCGGCCGTGTCGTCACTCCCCGAGTCTCTGGAGTTCTCAATCTCCGAGGGTCAACCAAATAAATAATGTGGAATACAAACTTTGACTGATACAGGTACAGCTGAAGCCGGCCGTGTCGTCACTCCCCGAGTCTCTGGAGTTCTCAATCTCCGAGGGTCAACCAAATAAATAATGTGGAATACAAACTTTGACTGATACAGGTACAGCTGAAGCCGGCCGTGTCGTCACTCCCCGAGTCTCTGGAGTTCTCAATCTCCGAGGGCGGGGTCAACTTTAGCGTGGGCCAGCGACAACTCATCTGCCTCGCACGCGCCATTCTCAAACAGAACCGCATTCTCATCATAGACGAGGCCACCGCTAACGTGGACCCCAGGTGTGTATGGGTGGGGGAGGGGGGGGGGGGTGGCACTGGGGGGCCTTTAGGAGGGTCAAGACAAGTGTTCCATTAAAGGGCCACAAGGTAGCAAAACCCCTTGGTCATCACACTCAACCTGTGAATATTCGTTTACCAGACATGCGATGACAAATTCCTTGTCAAATTTGCGCAAGTAGGCATTTGTCTGTTTTCTTGCGATATATTATGTTGGCATATCACCAATATATCTTAGGAAATCAATCCATTTATCAAGCGATCAGCTTGAAAAATCGACTAATCCGAAAGACCGCAGTTCTTTTTTTAGCCCAAGAGGCTGTGACACCACAACCTGAATATCAACACCATAAAAAAACAGCATTGTCCTGCAATTTACGTAATTGTACGTATGGTGGTATCTGGACATGGCTCACGTTGTGACGTCACATCCATAAGCAATGAGGATGTAAACAATGCCACGTGCATGCATTCCAATATCGTTAACTACGGAGCGGTTGGGCGAGAAAATCTTCAAACCACCCAGGTTACGTCATAATAGTATATATTGATTTCTTAGCATGAACGGAAGCCGTTTTGGACTTTATTCTTTTTCCCGAATGTGGCCCTTTAATAAATGAAATTGGAGAAGAATTAGTGTAAATAAATAGTTTAATGTATTATATCAGTGTTGTGGTCTTGTCCCACAACATGGGCTCAATGGACAACGCTGGCATTCTTCCAGTAGTGAAGCATTGAATGTGCAGAGTTTTCATCACTTGTCTTTGTTGTCTTCCACTCAGAACTGACTCACTGATTCAGCAGACGATCCGAGAGAAGTTCCGAGACTGCTCTGTACTGACGATAGCTCATCGACTGAACACAATCATGGACTCTGACAGAGTTATGGTGAGTTTTCCTGTCATCATCTTCCTCCAACTGTGTTAAACCTCCATCGTTCTGCCGAGGCTAATATTACTATCAAACAGGATAGATATTGTAACAGGTTGAAGAACAATACCATATGACATCAGATCCTGTTGAATATCATCTCTAATGATCTCATTGTGGAGGAATTGATCATATACCTAGGTGCTCCATGAGGGTCAGATCCGAGAGTTTGACGAGCCGTACACGCTGCTCCAGGACGACACTTCTCTGTTCCATGAGATGGTCTCACAGGTCGGAGTTACGGAATTTAAAGTTCTCTTCAGTATAGCCAAGGACGCTTACTTCCGGAAAGACGCCTCGTACGATGACCTGGCTAGCCACCAGGAACCCACAGTGGCAGGCGGGACTCTAAATGACGGAGACTTGAGATCCATTGATTCATCCACAGCTGTCAAAGAAAAGTCTGCTCTGTTATCTGGTGAAGGAAAACTCGAAGAGAATTTAGAAGGCAGGGTAGGGAATTCTAAAAATGATTCATCATCATCATCATCAGATTCATCAGAGGAAAATATTCAGTTTCCTCTTCTGCAATATAATGAGGCTCAAGAAGATTCCAAGGTGTGACTGTGTGTGGGGGGTGACAGGTTGTGTGAGACTAAGGCCCAAGAAGATTCCAAGGTGTTACTGTGTGAAGGCGTGACAGGTTGTATTAGACTAAAGCGCAAGTAGAGTCCAAGACATGATTGTGTGTGGGGGGTGTCAGGTTGTATGAAACTAAGGCTCAAGAAGATTCCAAGGTGTGACTGTGTGTGGGGGGTGACAGGTTGTATGAGACTTAGGCTCAAGAAGATTCCAAGGTGTGACTGTGTGTGGGGGGTGGCAGGATGTATGAGACTAAGGCCCAAGAAGATTCCAAGGTGTTACTGTGTGAAGGCGTGACAGGTTGTATTAGACTAAAGTGCAAGTAGGGTCCAAGACATGATTGTGTGTGGGGGGTGTCAGGTTGTATGAGACTAAGGCTCAAAAAGATTCCAAGGTGTGACTGTGTGTGGAGGTGACAGGTTGTATGAAACTAAGACCCAAGAAGATTCCAAGGTGTGACTGTGTGTGGGGGGTGACAGGTTGTATGACACTAAGGCTCAAGAAGATTCCAAGGTGTGACTGTGTGTGGGGGGTGACAGGTTGTATGAGACTAAGGCTCAAGAAGATTCCAAGGTGTGACTGTGTGTGGGGGGTGACAGGTTGTATGAGACTAAGGCTCAAGAAGATTCCAAGGTGTGACTGTGTGTGGGGGGTAACAGGTTGTTTGAGACTAAGGTTCAAGAAGATTCCAAGGTGTGACTGTGTGTGGGGGATGACAGGTTGTATGAGACTAAGGCTCAAGAAGATTCCAAGGTGTGACTGTGTGTGGGGGGTGACAGGTTGTATGAGACTAAGGCTCAAGAAGATTCCAAGGTGTGACTGTGTGTGGGGGGTAACAGGTTGTTTGAGACTAAGGTTCAAGAAGATTCCAAGGTGTGACTGTGTGTGGAGGGAGACAGGTTGTATGAGACTAAGGCTCAAGAAGATTCCAAGGTGTGACTGTGTGTGGGGGGTGACAGGTTGTATGAGACTAAGGCTCAAGAAGATTCCAAGGTGTGACTGTGTGTGGGGGGTAACAGGTTGTTTGAGACTAAGGTTCAAGAAGATTCCAAGGTGTGACTGTGTGTGGAGGGAGACAGGTTGTATGAGACTAAGGCTCAAGAAGATTCCAAGGTGTGACTGTGTGTGGGGGGTGACAGGTTGTATGAGACTAAGGCTCAAGAAGATTCCAAGGTGTGACTGTGTGTGGGGGGTGAGAGTTTGTTTGAGACTAAGGCTCAAGAAGATTCCAAGGTGTGACTGTGTGTGGGGGGTGACAGGTTGTATGAGACTAAGGCTAAAGAAGATTTCAATGTGTGACTGTGTGTGGGGGGTGACAGGTTGTATGAGACTAAGGCTCAAGAAGATTCCAAGGTGTGACTGTGTGTGAGGGGTGACAGGTTGTATGAGACTAAGGCTCAAGAAGATTCCAAGGTGTGACTGTGTGTGGGGGGTGACAGGTTGTATGAGAATAAGGTTCAAGAATATTCCAAGGTGTGACTGTGTGTGGGAGGTGAGAGTTTGTTTGAGACTAAGGCTCAAGAAGATTCCAAGGCGTGACTGTGTGTTGGGGGTGACAGGTTGTATGAGAATAAGGTTCAAGAAGATTTCAAGGTGTGACTGTGTGTGGGGGGTGACAGGTTGTATGAGACTAAGGTTCAAGAAGATTCTAAGGTGTGACTGTGTGTGGTTTAAGGTGCGCTATGAGCACATTAGTGAGCTATGGTATATTTGAGTTGGTGCTAGGGGCCTATCTAGCCAATGAGGGGGGTTAGATCACCATGGTGAAAGTCGAATACCGCACCTTACTCTGTGTGTGGGGGGTGAGAGTTTGTTTGAGACTAAGGCTCAAGAAGATTTCAAGGTGTGACTGTGTGTTGGGGGTGACAGGTTGTATGAGAATAAGCCTCAAGAAGATTCCAAGGTGTGACTGTGTGTGGGGGGTGACAGGTTGTATGAGACTAAGGCTCAAGAAGATTCCAAGGTGTGACTGTGTGTGGGGGGTGACAGGTTGTATGAGACTAAGGCTCAAGAAAATTCCAAGGTGTGCCTGTGTGTGGGAGGTGACAGGTTCTATGAGACTAAGGCTAAAGAAGATTCAAAGGTGTGACTGTGTGTGGGGGGTGACAGGTTGTATGAGACTAAGGCTCAAGAAGATTCCAAGGTGTGACTGTGTGTGGGGGGTGACAGGTTGTATGAGACTAAGGCTCAAGAAGATTCCAAGGTGTGACTGTGTGGGGGGGGTGACAGGTTGTATGAGACTAAGGCTCAAGAAGATTTCAAGGTGTGACTGTGTGTGGGGGGTGACAGGTTGTATGAGTCTAAGGCTCAAGAAGATTCCAAGGTGTGACTGTGTGTGGGGGGTGACAGGTTGTATGAGACTAAGGTTCAAGAAGATTCCAAGGTGTGACTGTGTGTGGGGGATGGCAGGATGTATGCGTCTTATGCTCAAGAAGATTCCAGGGTGTGACTGTGTGTGGAAATGACAGGTTGTATGAGGCTAAGGTTCAAGAAGATTCTACGGTGTGACTGTGTGTGGGGGGTGAGAAGTTGTATGAGACTAATGCTCAAGAAGTGTCCAAGACATGATTGTGTGTCAGGGCTCCCGATAACGTAAAAATAATGCGTAATTACTCATGACTTTTTGGAATTTACCCAGTGCTATCATGGCCATACGTATGATTACGCACTCGAAAGATTTGTGGAAACTAATTTAAAAATAATGACATCGATTTGTTAGCTAAAAAAACGAAGTTCTAGAAAATAATCAAACAATGTCAATTTCCGCCAAAGAGACGCATGCGCAATGCACTTGCTGGCGAATAAGTTGTGGGACTCGTCATCAAAATTCGAGCACAATAAACTGCAGCGCCCCCGTGCCAATGGCTGCAACATCGAAAGCCTTTGTGTGCGCCCCCTTGCGAATATAATTTTAAGGATTTACCCACTTTCGTTTCTTCAACATGACTCAACAATGAATCGACGAACTATTCGAGAGCAAAATAAGTGCGTTTTCTGCAATCGAGGACCTTCAGAAAGCTACTGTGGGCAAGGGCTATCATTGACTATTAGAATTGTGCTGAAATTTTGAGAAAAAACTTGGAGGATATGCGACATTTGTAAATATAATGGAAGCTGTCACTTTGTCTTTGACTGAAAATAAAAATCAGTGTACATCCATTTCTGAAAATTACCCCTCCATTTCAAAATTTACCCCTTGTAATTTGACCCATGAGGTACGGTACTCCTTCGAAAAAGTCCTACCGGGAGCCCTTGTGTGTGGAGGGTGACAGGTTGTATGAGACTAAGGCCCAAGGAGATTCCAAGACATGATTGTGTGTGGGGGGAGACAGGTTGTATGAGACTAAGGCCCAAGGAGATTCCAAGACACGATTGTTTGTGGGGGGTGACAGAATGATCGTTCTTTATTTAAATGTAAAAAAAAAAGAATATTATGAAGACCAGCCGATATTGAATATGATATTGATTCTAATGATTTTGTTGTCATGAGGAAGTGATGTGTGTAGTAACTGCAGTTGCCGTTGCTGTCACTTTGGGATTGGGAACCAATTTAGCTTTTGTGCACCGGTACGTACTCCATGGATATCATTGATTAGTAACAAAATCATGACACGATGACATGTCATTATCTATTGTATTGAAGCTTATAGCAAGATGACATACATTTTGGATATTTTATATTCTATAGCATGTCCAGTTTGAGAGCTATGACTGACTTGACTAGATATTATATATATCACAATCCTATGGATTCTGACTCATTAACAAAGTGTAGATTGTGCTAAACATATTGGTGCTTACAATAATATTCAAACATACTAAACCATCAGTTTGTCATGTGCTAGTCTTGACTCGGAATGTACGAGGTTTATACCTCCTGTAATGTTCAGTGTACAAACTGGGACTATATACACGCGTATGTCTAACCGCCTCAAATATAGTTCATGTTCAAACCAAGTGCACCAGGAACAAGTTCATGCATAGTCTTGGTGTAAATGTATTGAGGATTTGTATTTTGTTGTGTGTGTGAATGTAGATGTACTCTGTTTTGTGCCATATTCATGACTGTATAGGAAAATATACATTTCTGTTTGTCTTGGAAATTATTTAAGAAGTTGAAGTATTGTTCATAAACCGTTAGGCAACATATTAACAAATTTGTTTATCAGTGGACCAATTAGTCTTCTACTTCAGAATATTGTACAACTAACTAAGTGAACTGTTGTAATTTTCTACATGATAGATCTGCCCAGTGTCCTCATGAGTAGATCAGGATTCCAGAGCGACATTTGTTGTTTGCACAGTTATGGGTAAATCGTGTCTTTTAATTGTATCCCCCGAACAAAGTTCGGAGGATACTATGGATTTACGATCGTCGCGCCACCCCGGATGCGGACGTCGCGCCGCCGCCGCGTCCGCAGACACTTTCTTGTGAACGCGCTACAGCTTGCAAATCTGAACCGATTTTGATAATATTTTATATGGACATGTCTTATGGTGAGATCACGACACCTATCGATTTTGGTTGCCATAGCAACCAAATTGGCCGATTGGCGACACATTTTGTGACAAAATCAGCAATTCCAACACCCATGGCTTGTGAACTCTCTAGAAGTTGTAATTTTACAGGAATCACTACAATATTGAACAGGCTCGTTGAGCAATGCTCAGGCACGAAACCTATTGTTTTTCGGAAAGATTGGATAAATATTAATAAGTTCATGAGATAACTTATTACAACAATGTGAAATATCCAGTTTGAGATCTCTTATCATTCCAGTTGATTGATATCTGCAAACAAATCACACTGGACATGTGTACAAATTTACAGTTGATGGTTTTGTGTGAAGAGATTACTTTTACTGAATAAGTTAACATAAATTTAAATAGTTTAACATGGGTTTTACTAGTTAAGTTTATTACTGGCCACAATAAGAATAGTTAGGCAAAGGAACATTTATTATTGGGCTCAACAAGGTGGAGGTTGTGTCCAGTACTGACTTTATGGCTGCGGTACCATTGATATTCATGAATAAATAAACATTAGTATTGCTAGTTAACATGGTTAGGTCTATTATTGAGCACAGTAAAAATAGTTAAGGTAAGAGACATTTATTATTGGGATCAATGAAGAAAAGGTTGTGTCCAGTAGTGAATTTATGGTGTAGTATCATTGATATTAATGAATAATTTAACATTAATTTGGCTAGTTAAGTCTATTATTGAGCACAATAAAATAGTTAAGGTGAGGAACATTTATTACTGGGCACATATTATGAGTTAAATTATAACTTGCAGTGAAAGTTTGATCTGGCTCCAATTTCGTCATCTTGAAGTACAGTTTTGGGTGAAATTTTACTTTGAATTTCAACTTGAAACCAAGTTTGACACAAATTATGAGTTAAAATATAACTTATGGTGAAAACTTCGATCTGGCTCCAATTTCGTCTTCTTGAAATTCATTTTTAGGTTACCGGACCTATGGTCCGATAACCTATTGGCATGGCGTTGCGTCCGTCGTCGTCCGTCGTCGTCCACATTTTTATCTTTTTTGTTTACAGGCGAATTTTTCTGAAATTTTGCACAAAAATACTTAAAAATAATTCAAGAAGGAGGTATTTTTAGGTTACCGGACCTTTGGTCCGATAACCTATTGCCATGGCGTTGCGTCCGGCGTCCGTCGTCCGTCGTCCGTCGTCCGTCGTCCGTCCGTCCGTCCGTTCACATTTTTATCTTTAAAGTTTATGATGGAATATTTCTGAAATTTTGCACAAAAATACCTAAAAATATTTCCAAGGAAGGTTTTTTTTAGTTTTCTGATTTTCCAATTTTTTTCAAAATGGCGGCCGTTTTCGTCGAAAAATGGCCAATTTTGGACTTTGACAGTCATTTTCTCAAAATCTTATCAGTAACTTTTTTTCTTATTGATGCATAACACTCCTCTTATGTGCCCCTGTGACATGTATAAATTTCGTTGCCCTTGAATCGCTCGAAGTGGGCCATTTTGGGCCCAAACTCGGCCCAAATGGGACTCTCCCATGTTAAATTCTCCTATGCTTTATAATGGGACAAAATTAAGCCTAATATCTCACTTAATATTGAGATTAGAGACTAGGAATCAATTGTGCACATATAGGAAATGATATATCCTGAATATTCTGGTGACCTTGAATTTGACCTCTGACCTCGGTTTCAAGGTCAGAGGGCCATTTTCGTCGAAAAATGGCCAATTTTGGACTTTGACGGTCGTTTTCTCAGAATCCGTTCAGTAACTATTTTTCTTATCAATGCATAACACTCCTCTTATGTACCCCTGTGACACGTATACATTTCGTTGCCCTTGAATCGCTCGAAGTAGGCCATTTTGGGCCCAAACTCGGCCCAAATGGGACTCTCCCATGTTAAATTCTCCTATGCTTTACAATGGGACACATTAAGCCTAATATCTCACTTAATATTGAGATTAGAGACTAGGAATCAATTGTGCACATATAGGAAATGATATATGCTGAATATTCTCAGGGTCTTGAATTTGACCTCTGACCTCGGTTTCAAGGTCAGAGCACAAAATGTCTAATATCTTGCTTATTAACGACTTTACAGCTTAGGAACCAATTGTGGACATATAGGAAATGATATATGCCGAATATTCTGATGACCTTGAATTTGACCTTTGACCTCATTTTCAAGGTCACACCACAGAATGGCTAATATCTCCCTTATTATCGATTTTACAGCTTAGGGATCAATTGTGGACATATAGGAAATGATATATGCTGAATATTCTCGTGACCTTGAATTTGACTTCTGACCTCAGTTTCAAGGTCAAAGCAGAAAATGGCTAATATCTTGCTTATTATTGACTTTACAGTGTAGGAATCAATTATGAACTTATAGGAAATGATATATGCAGATTATTGTCATGACCTTGAATTTGACCTTTGACCTCCTTTTCAAGGTCGCAGGACAAAATAGCTAATATCTCGCTTATTATCGATTTTACAGCTTAGGAATCAATTATGAACATATAGGAAATGATATATGCTGAATATTGCTATGACCTTGAATTTGACCTTTGACCTCATTTTCAAGGTCAGAGAACGAAATGGGTAATATCTCGCTTTTTATCGACTTTACAGCTTAGCAATCAATTGGGGACATATAGAAAATGATATATTCTGAACATTGTCATGACCTTGAACTTCACCTTTGACCTAATTTCCAAGGTCACAGGACAAAATGGCTAATAGCTTGCTCATTATGGACTTTACAGCTTAGGAATCAATTATGAACATATAGGAAATGATATATGCTGAATATTGCTATGACCTTGAATTCGACCTTTGACCTCATTTTCAAGGTCACAGGACATAATGGCTAATATCTCGCTTATTATTGACTTCACAGCTTAGGAATTAATTGTGGACATACTAGAAATGACATATGCCGAATATTATCGTGTCCTTGAATTGACCCATGATGTTTTTTAAAGGTCACGGGACAAAATACTAATATCTAAAATATATATTGTCCGGTAACCTTTCTTAGCCCTTGGGCTAATTTTTTAGTTTTTTGATTTTCACATTTTTTTCAAAATGGCGGCCGTTTTCGACGAAAAATGCCTAATTTTGGACTTTGGCGGCCATTTTCTCAAAATCTGTTCAGTAACTTTTTTTCTTTTTGATAAATAACACTCCTCATATGTACTCCTATGATGTGTATAAATTTCGTTGCGCTTGAATCGCTCGAAGTGGGCCATTTTGGCCCAAACTCGGCTCAAATGGGACTTTCCCATGTTAAATTCTCCTATGCTTTATAATGGGACACATTATGCCTAATATCTCACTTGATATTGAGATTAGAGACTAGGAATCAATTGTGGACCTATAGGAAATGATATATGCTGAATATTCTCGTGACCTTGAATTTGACCTCTGACCTCAGTTTCAAGGTCAGAGCACAAAATGGCTTATATCTCGCTTATTATCGACTCTACAGCTTAGGAATCAATTGACCTATCGCCAAACCAGTTTGTCCGAGTCTTTTTACGCCATTTACGACGCATTCTGCAAAACGTTATTATTGGCCAAAGAGAAGCTTGTTGACGTAATTTGTGAAACTCGGACAACTTTTGGGGGCTTTGGCGATAGGTCAATTGTGGACATATAGGAAATGATATATTCTGAATATTCTCGTGACCTTGAATTTGACCTCTGACCTCAGTTTCAAGGTCAGAGCACAAAATGGCTTATATCTCGCTTTTTATCGACTCTACAGTTAGGAATCAATTGTGGACATATAGGAAATTATATATGCTGAATATTCTGATGACTTTGAATTTGACCTTCGACCTCATTTTCAAGGTCACAGGACAAAATGGCTAATATCTCGCTTGTTATCGACTTTACAGCTTAGCAATCAATTATGAACATATAGGAAATGATATATGCACATTATTGTCGGGACCTTGAATTTGACCTTTGACCTCATTTTCAAGGTCACAGGACAAAATGGCTAATATCTCACTTATTATCGATTTTACAGCTTAGGAATCAATTGTGGACATATAGGAAATGATATATGCTGAAAATTCCCGTGACCTTGAATTTGACCTCTGACCTCATTTCCTTGGTCCAAAGACAAACTGGCTCATATCTTGCTCCTCTATTGACTGTATGGCTTGGGAATCAATTGTGGACATGATATTCATGATATAGAAAATGATATACACTGAATATTTTGATGACCTTGAATTTGACCTTTGCCCCTTCATTTTCAAGGCTACAGCATAAAATTGCTAATATCTCTCTGATTATTGAACTTACAGCTTAGCAATCAACTGTGGACATGATATATGCTTAATGTTATATATGCTGAATATTCTCTTGACCTTGAATTCAACCAGTGACCTGGCTAACACCTAAAATATTAAACATTGTCCGGTAACCTATCTTTGGCCCTTGGCCTAATTTTTGGTCAACTTTCACTTGGATTCAGTTTGAAACCAAGTTTGGCACATAATATGAGTTAAAATCCAACTTATGGTGAAAAGTTCGATCTGGCTCCAATTTCGTCATCTGGAAATGCAGTTTTAGTCAACTTTTACTTTGAATTTCAGCTTGAAATCAAGTTTGGCACATATGAGTTAAAATATAACTTATGGTGAAAAGTTCGATCTGGCTCCAATTTCGTCATCTTGAAATGAAGTTTTGGTCAACTTTTACTTTGAATTTCAACTCGAAACCAAGTTTGGCACATATTATGAGTTAAAATATAACTCATGGTGAAAAGTTTGATGTGGCTTCAGTTTCGTCATCTTGAAATGCATTTTGGTCAACTTTTACTTTGAATTTCAACTTGATACAAAGTTTTGCACATATTATGAGTTAAAATATAACTTACGGTGAAAAGTTTGATTCGGCTCCAATTTTGTCATCTTGAAATGCAGTTTTGATCAACATCTGCTATGATTTTCAACTTGAAACCAAGTTTGTCAAATATTCTGAGTTGAAATATAACTGTTTATGAAAACTTTGATCTGGCTGTAATTTCGTTATCTTATCGAACATGTTGAAATGGAAATTCAGATGCACTGATTTCAGTGGTGACCTTGAATTTGACCTTCAATGACTTTGAAAGGTCAATGCAGCAATTTTTGTGGGAAAAAAACAGTTTTGGCTTGAGCATGTTAGGATTTTACATTTCTCTGGTAATCATTTTAGCCCTTGCTCTAGTTTTTCACGCTTATCAGTAGTATTTGGGGCGACAGGGATGATGGGGCCACGGGGGATACACCCAAGCGGCCGAGGCGACCGGAAGCGTCTAGTTCCAATTCAAATGATTTGCAGATGAACGACGGGTACTCATAGATAGTATATGTAATAATTAGGGGAGTTACAACACATTTCAGCAGAGATAAATAGATATTTGGAGATATACATGTGATCACAAATCTTGCATTCTTGGTTACCAAAAAGATTTGTTTGTTGATTACACAATGTCAAACACCAGTTCTTACATAGTTTATTCATCATCCTGATTTGTTCCACTCAGTATCCCAAAAAATTTGACCCAAACTTTGGCGGACAACAAAAAAACAACAACAAAAAAAAGCAGCAAGCGAACATGACGATTTGACCATCGTATACAGCTCCTATTGATCTCGGCTTTGATGTTGATTGGTAAATGTTGATGTTTATTCTTGTATATTGCAGCCAAAGCTGTTTTTGGTAATTCACGTTTGATGTTGATTTTGTACATGTTGATTGCCTCGGTGATTTTTGTTAGCTATTCGTGCTGTGATAAGATAAGAAACCTGTAGGCGATTGGAATAAAACTTTCAGCAATCAGCACCTGAATTGGAGTCTCTATCAGGGCATTTCAGCAGAAATGCCTTAATGGTTTTGTCAAAAAAAAGTTGTTTTTTAGGTTACCGGACCTATGGTCCGATAACGTATTGGCATGGCGTTGCGTCCGTCGTCCCTCGTCGTCCGTCGTCGTCGTCGTCCGTCGTCGTCGTCCACATTTTTATCTTTTTTGTTTACGGGCGAATTTTTCTGAAATTTTGCACAAAAATACTTAAAAATAATTCAAGAAGGAGGTATTTTTTAGTTTTTTGATTTTCGCATTTTTTTCAAAATGGCGGCCGTTTTCGACGAAAAATGCCTGATTTTGGCGGCCATTTTCTCAAAATCTGTTCAGTAACTTTTTTTCTTTTTGATACATAAGACTCCTCGTATGTACTCCTATGATGTCTATAAATTTCGTTGCGCTTGAATCGCTCGAAGTGGGCCATTTTGGCCCAAACTCGGCCCAAATGGGACTTTCCAATGTTAAATTCTCCTATGCTTTATAATGGGACACATTATGCCTAATATCTCACTTGAAATTGAGATTAGAGACTAGGAATCAATTGTGGACATATAGGAAATGATATATGCTGAATATTCTCGTGACCTTGAATTTGACCTCTGACCTCAGTTTCAAGGTCAGAGCACAAAATGGATTATATCTCGCTTATTATCGACTCTACACCTTAGGAATCAATTGTGGACATATAGGAAATAATATATGCTGAATATTCTCGTGACCTTGAATTTGACCTCTGACCTCAGTTTCAAGGTCAGAGCACAAAATGGCTTATATCTCGCTTATTATCGACTCTACAGCTTAGGAATCAATTGTGGACATATAGGAAATGATATATGCTGAATATTCTGATGACCTTGAATTTGACCTTCGACCTCATTTTCACGGTCACAGGACAAAATGGCTAATATCTCGCTTGTTATCGACTTTACAGCTTAGGAATCAATTATGAACATATAGGAAATGATATATGCAGATTATTGTCATTACCTTGAATTTGACCTTTGACCTCATTTTCAAGGTCACAGGACAAAATGGCTAATATCTCACTTATTATCGATTTTACAGCTTATGAATCAATTGTGGATATATAGGAAATGATATATGCTGAATATTCTCGTGACCTTGAATTTGACCTCTGACCTCATTTTTAAGGTCACAGGAGAAAATGGCTCATATCTTGCTCCTCTATTGACTGTATGGCTTGGGAATCAATTGTGGACACATAAAATGATATGCACTGATTATTTTGATGACCTTGAGTTTGACCTTTGCTTTCATTTTCAAGGCCACAGCAAAAAATTGCTAATATCTCTCTGATTGTTGAATTTACAGCTTAGCAATCAACTGTGGACATGATATATGCTTAATATTATATATGCTGAATATTCTTTTGACCTTGAATTTAACCATGAACCTGGCTAACATCTAAAATATTGAACATTGTCCGGTAACCTATCTTTGGCCCTTGGCCTAATTTTTATTTTCGCATTTTTTTAGGTTACCGGACCTTTGGTCCGCTAACCTATTGACATGGCATTGTGTCCGTCTTCCGTCCATCCGTCCGTCATCCGTAAACAATTTTATCTTTAAAGTTTACTGTTGAATCTTTCTGAAATTTTGCACAAAAATGCCTAAAAATATTTCCAGAGGGAGGTATTTTCTAGTTTTTAGGGTACCGGACCTATGGTTCGATAACCTATTGGCATGGCGTTGCGTCCGTCGTCCGTCGTCGTCGTCCACATTTTTATCTTTTTTGTTTTCGGGCGAATTTTTCTGAAATTTTGCACAAAAATACTTAAATATAATTCAAGAAGGAGGTATTTTTAGGTTACCGGACCTATGGTCCGATAACCTATTGGCATGGCGTTGCGTCCGTCGTCGTCCGTCGTCGTCCACATTTTTATCTTTTTTGTTTCCGGGCGAATTTTTCTGAAATTTTGCAGAAAAATACTTAAAAATAATTCAAGAAGGAAGTATTTTTTTGGTTTTTTGATTTTCGTATTTTTTTCAAAATGGCGGCCGTTTTCGACGAAAAATGCCTGATTTTGGACTTTGGTGGCCATTTTCTCAAAATCTGTTCAGTAACTTTTTTTCTTTTTGATACATAAGACTCCTCATATGTACTTCTATGATGTCTATAAATTTCGTTGCGCTTGAATCGCTCGAAGTGGGCCATTTTGGCCCAAACTCGGCCCAAATGGGACTTTCCCATGTTAAACTCTCCTATGCTTTATAATGGGACACATTAAGCCTAATATCTCACTTGATATTGATATTAGAGACTAGGAATCAATTGTGGACATATAGGAAATAATATATGCTGAATATTCTCGTGACCTTGAATATGACCTCTGACCTGAGTTTCAAGGTCCAAGCACAAAATGGCTTATATCTCGCTTATTATCGACTCTACAGCTTAGGAATCAATTGTGGACATATAGGAAATCATATATGCTGAATATTCTGATGACCTTGAATTTGACCTTCGAACTCATTTTCAAGGTCACAGGACAAAATGGCTAATATCTCGCTTGTTATCGATTTTACAGCTTAGGAATCAATTGTGGACATATAGGAAATGATATATGCTGAATATTCTCGTGACCTTGAATTTGACCTCTGACCTCATTTTCAAGGTCCAAGGACAAAATGGCTCATATCTAGCTCCTCTATTGACTGTATGGCTTGGGAATCAATTGTGGACATGATATAGAAAATGATATACATTGAATATTTTGATGACCTTGAATTTGACCTTTGCCCCTTCCGTTGTCGTCCGTCGTCGTCGTCCACATTTTTATCTTTTTTGTTTACGGGCGAATTTTTCTGAAATTTTGCAAAAAAATACTTAAAAATAATTCAAGAAGGATATATTTTTTAGTTTTTTGATTTTCGCATTTTTTTCAAAATGGCGGCCGTTTTCGACGAAAAATGCCTGATTTTGGACTTTGGCGGCCATTTTCTCAAAATCTGTTCAGTAACTTTTTTTCTTTTTGATACATAAGACTCCTCATATGTACTTCTATGATGTCTATAAATTTCGTTGCGCTTGAATCGCTCGAAGTGGGCCATTTTGGCCCAAACTCGGCCCAAATAGGACTTTCCCATGTTAAATTCGCATATGCTTTATAATGGGACACATTATGCCTTATATCTCACTTGTTATTGATATTAGAGACTAGGAATCAATTGTGGACATATAGGAAATGATATATGCTGAATATTCTCGTGACCTTGAATGTGACCTCTGACCTCAGTTTCAAGGTCAGAGCACAAAATGACTTATATTTCGCTTATTATCGACTCTACAGCTTAGGAATCAATTGTGGACATATAGGAAATAATATATGCTGAATATTCTCGTGACCTTGAATATGACCTCTGACCTCATTTTCAAGGTCACGGGACAAAATGGCTAATATCTCGCTTGTTATCGATTTTACAGCTTAGGAATCAATTGTGGACATATAGGAAATGATATATGCTGAATATTCTTGTGACCTTGAATTTGACCTCTGACCTCATTTTCAAGGTCCAAGGACAAAATGGCTCATATCTAGCTCCTCTATTGACTGTATGGCTTGGGAATCAATTGTGGACATGATATAGAAAATGATATACATTGAATATTTTGATGACCTTGAATTTGACCTTTGCCCCTTCATTTTCAAGGCCACAGCACAAAATCGCTAATATCTCTCTGATTATTGTATATACAGCTTAGCAATCGACTGGGGACATGATATATGCTTAATGTTATATATGCTGAATATTCTCTTGACCTTGAATTCAACCAGTGACCTGGCTAACATCTAAAATATTAAACATTGTCCGGTAACCTATCTTCGGCCCTTGGCCTAATTTTTAGTTTTTTTATTTTCGCATTTTTTTTCAAAATGGCAGCTGTTTTCGACGAAAAATGCCTGATTTTGGAATTTGGCAGCCATTTTCTCAAAATCTGTTCAGTAACTTTTTTTCTTTTTGATACATAACACTGCTTATATTTTCTCTTATGATGTCTGTAAATTTCGGTCATTTGAATCGTTCGGAGTGGGCCATTTTGGCCCAAACTCAGCCCAAATGGGACTTTCCCATGTTAAATTCTCCTATGCTTTATAATGGGACACATTATGCCTAATATATCACTTAATGTTGAGATTAGCGACTAGGAATCAATTGTGGACATATAGGAAATGATATATGCTGAATATTCTCATGACTTTGAATTTGACCTCTGACCTCAGTTTCAAGGTCAGAGCACAAAATGGCTTATATCTCGCTAATTATCGACTTTACAGCTTAGGAATCAATTGTGGACATATAGGAAATGATATATGCTGAATATTCTGATGACCTTAAATTTGACCTTTGACCCCATTTTCAAGGTCATAGGACAAAATGGCTAATATCTCGGTTGTTATCGACTTTACAGCTTACGAATCAGTTATGAACATATAGGAAATGATATATGCAAATTATTGTCATGACCTTGAATTTGACCTTTGACCTCATTTTCAAGGTCACAGCACAAAATGGCTAATATCTCACTTATTATCGATTTTACAGCTTAGGAATCAATTGTGGACATATAGGAAATGATATATGCTGAATATTCTCGTGACCTTGAATTTGACCTCTGACCTCATTCTCAAGGTCACAGGACAAAATGGCTCATATCTTGCTCCTCTATTGACTGCATGGCTTGGGAATCAATTGTGGACATATAGAAAATGATATACACTGAATATTTTGATGACCTTGAATTTGACCTTTGCCTTCATTTTCAAGACCACAGCAGAAAATTGCTAATATCTCTCTGATTATTGAAATTACAGCTTAGCAATCAACTGTGGACATGATATATGCTTAATATTATATATGCTGAATATTCTATTGACCTTGAATTTAACCAGTGACCTGGCTAACATCTAAAATATTGAACATTGTCCGGTAACCTATCTTTGGCCCTTGGCCTAATTTTTATTTTCGCATTTTTTTAGGTTACCGGACCTTTGGTCCGCTAACCTATTGACATGGCATTGTGTCCGTCTTCCGTCCATCCGTCCGTCATCCGTAAACAATTTTATCTTTAAAGTTTACTGTTGAATCTTTCTGAAATTTTGCACAAAAATGCCTAAAAATATTTCCAGAGGGAGGTATTTTCTAGTTTTTAGGGTACCGGACCTATGGTCCGATAACCTATTGGCATGGCGTGTCGTCCGTCGTCGTCCGTCGTCGTCGTCGTCGTCGTCGTCCACATTTTTATCTTTTTTGTTTACGGGCGAATTTTTCTGAAATTTTGCAGAAAAATACTTAAAAATAATTCAAGAAGGATATATTTTTTAGTTTTTTGATTTTCGCATTTTTTTCAAAATGGCGGCCCTTTTCGACGAAAAATGCCTGATTTTGGACTTTGGCAGCCATTTTCTCAAAATCTGTTCAGTAACTTTTTTTCTTTTTGATACATAAGACTCCTCATATGTACTTCTATGATGTCTATAAATTTCGTTGCGCTTGAATCGCTCGAAGTGGGCCATTTTGGCCCAAACTCGGCCCAAATAGGACTTTCCCATATTAAATTCGCCTATGCTTTATAATGGGACACATTATGCCTTATATCTCACTTGTTATTGATATTAGAGACTAGGAATCAATTGTGGACATATAGGAAATGATATATGCTGAATATTCTCGTGACCTTGAATTTGACCTCTGACCTCAGTTTCAAGGTCAGAGCACAAAATATCTTATATTTCGCTTATTATCGACTCTACAGCTTAGGAATCAATTGTGGACATATAGGAAATAATATATGCTGAATATTCTCGTGACCTTGAATATGACCTCTGACCTGAGTTTCAAGGTCCAAGCACAAAATGGCTTATATCTCGCTTATTATCGACTCTACAGCTTAGGAATCAATTGTGGACATATAGGAAATCATATATGCTGAATATTCTGATGACCTTGAATTTGACCTTCGAACTCATTTTCAAGGTCACAGGACAAAATGGCTAATATCTCGCTTGTTATCGATTTTACAGCTTAGGAATCAATTGTGGACATATAGGAAATGATATATGCTGAATATTCTCGTGACCTTGAATTTGACCTCTGACCTCATTTTCAAGGTCCAAGGACAAAATGGCTCATATCTAGCTCCTCTATTGACTGTATGGCTTGGGAATCAATTGTGGACATGATATAGAAAATGATATACATTGAATATTTTGATGACCTTGAATTTGACCTTTGCCCCTTCCGTCGTCGTCCGTCGTCGTCGTCCACATTTTTATCTTTTTTGTTTACGGGCGAATTTTTCTGAAATTTTGCAAAAAAATACTTAAAAATAATTCAAGAAGGATATATTTTTTAGTTTTTTGATTTTCGCATTTTTTTCAAAATGGCGGCCGTTTTCGACGAAAAATGCCTGATTTTGGACTTTGGCGGCCATTTTCTCAAAATCTGTTCAGTAACTTTTTTTTTTTTGATACATAAGACTCCTCATATGTACTTATATGATGTCTATAAATTTCGTTGCGCTTGAATCGCTCGAAGTGGGCCATTTTGGCCCAAACTCGGCCCAAATAGGACTTTCCCATGTTAAATTCGCATATGCTTTATAATGGGACACATTATGCCTTATATCTCACTTGTTATTGATATTAGAGACTAGGAATCAATTGTGGACATATAGGAAATGATATATGCTGAATATTCTCGTGACCTTGAATGTGACCTCTGACCTCAGTTTCAAGGTCAGAGCACAAAATGACTTATATTTCGCTTATTATCGACTCTACAGCTTAGGAATCATCTGTGGACATATAGGAAATAATATATGCTGAATATTCTCGTGACCTTGAATATGACCTCTGACCTCATTTTCAAGGTCACGGGACAAAATGGCTAATATCTCGCTTGTTATCGATTTTACAGCTTAGGAATCAATTGTGGACATATAGGAAATGATATATGCTGAATATTCTTGTGACCTTGAATTTGACCTCTGACCTCATTTTCAAGGTCCAAGGACAAACTGGCTCATATCTTGCTCCTCTATTGACTGTATGGCTTGGGATTGTGGACATCTAGAAAATGATATACACTGAGTATTTTGAAGACCTTGAATTTGACCTTTGCCTTCATTTTCAAGACCACAGCACAAAATTTCTAATATCTCTCTGATTATTGAATTTACAGCTTAGCAATCAACTGTGGACATTATATATGCTTGATATTATATATGCTGAATATTCTCTTGACCTTGAATTTAACCAGTGGCCTGGCTAACAAATAAAATATTAAACATTGTCCGGTAACCTATCTTTGGCCCTTGGCCTAATTTTTAGGTTACCGGACCTATGGTCCGATAACCTATTGCCATGGCGTTGCGTCCGTCGTCTGTAAACAATTTTATCTTTAAAGTTTACGATCGGATTTTTCTGAAATTTTGCACAAAAATGCCTAAAAATATTTCCAGAGGGAGGTATTTTTAAGTTTTTTGATTTTCGCCTTTTTTTCAAAATGGCGGCCGTTTTCGTCGAAAAAATGGGCAATTTTGGACTTTGACGGTCGTTTTCTCAAAATCTGTTCAGTAACTTTTTTTCTTATTGATGCATAACACTCCTCATATGTACCCCTGTGACATGTATAAATTTCGTTGCCCTTGAATCGCTCGAAGTGGGCCATTTTGGGCCCAAACTCGGCCCAAATGGGACTTTTCCATGTTAAATTCTCCTATGCTTTATAATGGGACACATTAAGCCTAATATCTCACTTAATATTGAGATTAGAGACTAGAAATCAATTGTGGACATATAGGAAATGATATATGCTGAATATTCTCGTGACCTTGAATTTGACCTTTGACCTCATTTCCAAGGTCACAGGACAAAATTGCTAATATCTCGCTTATTATAGACTTTACGGCTTAGGAATCAATTGTGAACATATAGAAAATGATATATGCTGAATATTCTCGTGACCTTGAATTTGGCTTTTGACCTCATTTTCAAGGTCACAGGACAAAATGGCCAATATCTTGCTTATTAGCGACTTTGCAGCTTAGGAATCAATTGTGAACATATAGGAAATGATATATGCTGAATATTCTAGTGACCTTGAATTTGACCCTTGACCTAAATTTCAAGGTTAGTCATTTTATTTTCAAGGTCAGAATACAAAATGGCTTATATCTCGCTTATTATCAAATTTACAGCTTAGGGGTCCATAGTGAACATATAGGAAATGATATATGCTGAATATTTTGGTGATCTAGAATTTGACCTTTGATCTCATTTTCAAGGTTAGAGAATAAAATGGATAATATGTTGTTTATTATAATGTTTACATCTGCCCTTGATGACGCCAGTGTGTCTTTGGATAAACTATTTGGTCGGGCTTTGTTTCTATTGCAAAATGTTGTATTTTACGTTTCTTATTGGCATCATCAAAATTTGATTGTATTGGTGGTAATAGATTGATACTTACATTTATACCACTGAGTCGGTGTCACTGCTGGCGGACGTTAAATCTGTCTCCGAGGATACCATCAACTCAGTAGCCTTCGGGCTTGTGATTGGGTACTTTTGTACTTGTCATGTATCTATTCCATGGGGTTAGATTCAGATTTCTAAATTATTTTTTGTTTGTTTAGCAGTTGTATTAGGTTGTTGGGCAGCTGTATACTAATTCCATCTGGTGTACAGTAGAAACAACTACATTTAACACATTGTCTGCCCCTGAAGACGCCAGTGTGTCTTTGGATAAACTATTTGGTCGGGCTTTGTTTGTTTCTATTGCAAAATGTAGTATTTTACGTTTCTTATTGGCATCATCAAAATCTGATTGTATTGGTGGTAATAGATTGATACTTACATTTACAGCATAGGAATCAATTGCGAATATAGAGGAATGATATATACTGAATATTTTCATGACCTTGAACTTGAACTTTGACCTCATTTTCAATGTCACATCACAGAATGGCTAATGTCTCACTTATTATCGACTTTACAGCTTAGGAATTAATTGTGGACATACTAGAAGTGATATATTTGTTGAAAATTTCATTGCCTTGAATTTATCAGTGACTTTATTTTCAAGGTCACTGGACAAAAGGCTAATATCTAAAATGTATATTGTCCGGTAACCTTTCTTAGCCCTTGGGCTAATTTTTTTTCTTTTTGATACATAAGACTCTTCATATGTACTCCTATGATGTCTATAAATTTCGTTCCGCTTGAATCGCTCGAAGTGGGCCATTTTGGCCCAAACTCGGCCCAAATGGGACTTTCCCATGTTAAATTCTCCTATGCTGTATAATGGGACACATTATGCCTAATATCTCACTTGATATTGAGATTAGAGACTAGGAATCAATTGTGGACATATAGGAAATGATATATGCTGAATATCCTCGTGACCTTGAATTTGACCCCTGACCTCAGTTTCAAGGTCAGAGCACAAAATGGCTTATATCTCGCTTATTATCGACTCTACAGCTTAGGAATGAATTGTGGACATATAGGAATTAATATATGCTGAATATTCTCGTGACCTTGAATTTGACCTCTGACCTCAGTTTCAAGGTCAGAGCACAAAATGGCTTATATCTCGCTTTTGGCATCCAAAACAATCCAAACACGTCGGCTTAGGGCAATTAACACCACTGCATTCCGAGATGATCTTCAGATAGAAGCGAACAATCTCCTCCTTCTGGATGACCTAGGCGACTTGGCTGACGGCTACGACAACAGACTTCGTGACGTACTAGACCGCCATGCTCCCATCATCTCTAAAACAGTGACTATACGTCAAACAGTGCCTTGGTTTGACAATGAGGCTCTCCAGTTAAAAACCAAGACCCGAAATGCCCAACGTCGTTGGGTAAATCACAAGACGCCTGAAAACTGGTCCGAGTTCTGTAGGATAAATAAACTGTATAAAAAACATCTAGACGTATCCAAATTCACCTTCATCAACGACAAGATTGAATCCTGTGGTAAAGACTCGAAGTTGCTTTTCAAGACTGTATCAAGTCTTACTGGTCGCACAAAGTCCAACCCAATGCCTGATGGGGTCTCGGACGTTCAACTTGCCAGTGACTTTGCTGCCTTCTTTCATGACAAGGTCGACAAAATCCGTCGGGATCTTGAAGACAATCCTAGGTTCAATCCACCAGTTGTAGACGCCCCACAATTCTCTGCATTCACTGAACTCGATCTTGGTACTCTCCACAAACTCATACGGACTTCCAAACCTTCTACTGGTGACATGGACCCAATTCCATCGGCCTTGGTAAAGTCTAACAGTGACATCTTGGCACCTCTTATCCTGAAAATCGCCAATATGTCGCTTAGAACGGGCGTTTTTCCTCCCCAGTGGAAATCGGCTACAGTCAAGCCACTGCTTAAGAAGAACAACCTGGAGTGTGTTAAGAAAAATTATCGTCCAGTCAGCAATCTTGCCTTCATTTCTAAGATTGTCGAGAAAGCTTCACTGATTAGTTTTGCTGCTCACCTTGAAAGTAACTCTCTTCTGCCACCATATCAAAGTGCGTACCGCTCAAATTACAGTACTGAGACTCTCCTGGTCAAGGTGTATAACGACCTCCTACTTGCCATGGAGCAACAAAAACTGTCACCGCTGGTGGCAATAGATTTATCTGCTGCTTTCGACACAGTCGATCACCAGCTCCTGCTTGAAACGCTCTACAACTGTTTCGGCGTTCGTGACTCCGCTTTGCAGTGGATTGCCTCTTACCTCTCGGACAGGGAGTTCAGCGTTAGGATTAATGCGGCAAAGTCATCTCCAATTTATATTAACTTTTCTGTCCCACAAGGTAGTGTCAACGGCCCTGTGTATTTCACATGTTACTGTAGCACCCTTCAGTCCTGCATACAACCTGGTTGTGACCTCGCGGGTTATGCAGATGATCATAGTCTCTACACGTCTTTCAAAGCCAGTGATGGCAACTCGGAAAACTCTGCTATCTCCCGGTTAGTCTCTGCCCTTCGGGACACTCGGGAATGGATGCTCGCTAACCAACTAAAAATGAACGATGAAAAGACAGAGTTTATAGTGTTTGGCAGTTCGCGTCTACTACCAAAGTGCAACACAGCCTATATCCACGTTGGCAACGAGGTCGTAAAACGTACTCCTTCTGTCAAGTTTCTCGGCGTTCATCTGGACGAACACCTCACGTTGAGACACCATATCTCAGTCAAAGCTCGTGCTGCTTCTCTTGGTGTATTCAGCCTCCGTAAGCTCCGACCCCACCTAAATATGGACAGCTGCCTCAAACTTGCCAATGCATTGGTGTTCTCCCACCTCGATTATTGCAATAGTGTTTTTGTGCATCTCCCCGCTAGTTCTTTAAAACCATTCCAGAGAATACAGAACTTCACAGCAAAAACCATTCTAGGCAGGAGCAATCAGTCCAGCTCAACTCAGGCTCTCAAGGACTTACATTTTCTCCCTGTCCATGTAAGATGTCAGTTCAAAATTCTCGTTTTGGTTTACAAATGTCTCCATAACCTCGCACCATCTTACCTCCAGGACTTGCTCAGTGTTCAAATTTCACGCTATGCCACCAGATCAACTTCCAGAAACGTCCTTACTGTTCCCTTCACCAAGCACAAATCCTTTGCCGATCGCTCTTTCAGCGTTGCGGGCCCCCGGTTGTGGAACGACTTGCCTGAACACATAAAATCCAGTGTTAACGTTGATCAATTCAAACGCAACCTTAAAACCCACATGTTTAACCAAACTTTCAACTAATCTCATTTATAGTATGTTCAGTGTACCAATGTATCACCTCCTATTGTATATATTACATGTATATGTCTATATCAATTCGTTGTACAGCGCCATTGAATACGTCGTTATCACGCAGAAATGAGCGCTATATTAAATTCAATAAACTTAAACTTATTATCGACTCTACAGCTTAGGAATCAATTGTGGACATATAGGAAATGATATATGCTGAATATTCTGATGACCTTGAATTTGACCTTTGACCCAATTTTCAAGGTCATAGGACAAAATGGCTTATATCTCGCTTACTATCGACTCTACAGCTTAGGACATATAGGACATATAGGAAATGATATATGCTGAATATTCTCGTGACCTTGAATTTGACCTGTGACCTCATTTTCAAGGTCACAGGACAAAATGGCTAATATCTTGCTCCTCTATTGACTGTATGGCTTGAGTATCAATTGTACACATATAGAAAATGATATACACTGAATATTTTGATGACCTTGAACTTGACCTTTGCCTTCATTTTCAAGGCCACAGCACAAAATTGCTAATATCTCTCTGATTATTGAATTTACAGCTTAGCAATCAACTGTGGACATGATATATGCTTGATATTATATATGCTGAATATTCACTTGACCTTTAATTTAACCAGTGACCTGGCTAACATCTAAAATATTAAACATTGTCCGGTAACCTATCTTTGGCCTTTGGCTTAATTTTGATTTTCCCATTTTTTTTTCAAAATGGTGGCCGTTTTCGTCGAAAAATGGCCAATTTTGGACTTTGACGGTCGTTTTCTCAAAATCTGTTCAGTAACTTTTTTTCCTATTGATGCATAACACTCCTCATATGTACCCCTGTGACATGTATAAATTTCGTTGCCCCTGAATCGCTCGAAGTGGGCCATTTTGGGCCCAAACTCGGCCCAAATGGGACTTTTCCATGTTAATTGTATCCCCCGAACTTCGTTCGGAGGATAGTATGGATTTGTCTTCGTCGCGCCGCCGCCGCGTCCGCTGTAGAGATTTTCTTGTGAATGCTCTACAGGTTGCAAATCTTAACCAATTCAATTTTTTTATACAGACACATCTTATGGTAAGATCCCGACACCAATTGATTTTGGCGACACATTTTGTGCTTAAATTAGCCTGTTGAACACACATGGCTTGTGAACACTCTACGAGTGGGAGTTTTCGATGAATGATCATGAAATCGCACATGCTTGATGAGAAAGATTGTCACACAAAACCTATTGTTTTTCAGAATGATCCAACAAATACTAATTAGTTAATGGACTAACTTAATACGACCTTTAAAATACTCACTTTGACATCTGTGATCAATCCAGTATCCTGTATTATGAAAGTAAATGGCAATGGATTCTTGTTCAGAATAGAGAACTGATGTTTTGTGTGGAAACAGAACAATATTATTGAATAAGTTAACGTTAGTTTTACTAGTTAAATCTATTATTTCCCACACTAAAAATAGTTAAGATGAGAAACATTTATTATTAAGCTCAACAAGGTAAAAGTTTCCTCCAGTACAAATTTCATGGGTGTAACCGAATAAGTTAACATTATTCTTTACTAGTTAAGTCTATTATTGACCACAATAAAAATAGTTAAGACAAGATATATTTATTATTGGGCTCAACAAGGTAAAGGTTATGTCCAGTAGAGATTTTGTGGCTTTAATCAAATAAGTCAACATTATTTTTGCTAGTTAATTCTATTATTGACCTCAATGAAAATAGTTAAGACGCTTTGAATTTCAACTTGAAACCAAGTTTGGCACATATCATGAGTTAAAATATAAGTTATGGTGAAAAGTTCGATCTGGCTCCAAATTTGTCATCTTGAAATGCAGTTTTGGTCAACTTTTAGTTTGAAATTCAACTTGAAACCAAGTTTGGCACATCTTATGAGTTAAAATATAACTTATGGCAAATAGTTCGATTTGGCTCCAATTTCGTCATCTTGGAATGCAGTTTTGGTCAACTTTTAGTTTGAATTTCAACTTGAAACCAAGTCTGACACATACTATGAGTTGAAATATAACTCATGGCGAAAAGTTTGATCTGGCTCCAATTTCGTCATCTTGAAATGCAGTTTTGGTCAACTTTTACATTGAATTTCAATTTGAAGCCAAGTTCGGCACATATTATGAGTTAATATATAACTTATGGTAAAAAGTTCAACCTGGCTCCAATTTCTTCAACTTGGAATGCCGTTTTTGACAATTTTTACTCTGAATTTCAACTTTGAACCAGGTTTGTTAAATATTCTGAGTTGACATATAACTTTAGGTGAAAAGATTGATCTGGCTGTAATTTCGTTATTTTATCGAACATGTCGAAAAGGAAATCCATATGCAGTGATTTTGGAGGTGATCTTGAATTCGACTTTCAATAATCTTGAAAGATCAATGCAGCAATTTTGGTGGAAAACAAAACAGTTGTGGCACAAGATTTTACATTTCTCGGGTTATCAATTTTTTTTTTTTTTTTTTTCTTCTTCCGCCGTTTTGGTTTCCGGACGATAACTTTAGATTGCCTTGACGGATTTTTGTTAAATTTTCGTCACAAGTCAGAAATGATATGTGGAAGAACCCTATTTTTTTTTAGCCAGATCCGAGGTCCGTGAGGATGAAATCAAGGCTAATTTTGAAACTTGGTTTCCGGACGATAACTGGAAAAATATTAACGCAATAGTTGCAGAACTCTGCATGGAGGTTCATATGCCACCAGGGAAGAACCCTATTGATTTTGGGATCGATCGGTCAAACGACTTTTGACCTAGAGGTCAAAATAATTTTTTGCTGATTCATCCTTGAGGCTTTCTGCATATCTCAGAAACCGTGTGTCGTAGAGCGAAATGGACATTATTTTCGGACTCGTCGCCCTAGACAAACATCTCTAAGGGGAATTTTTTTTTTTGATCTGGCTCCGAGGTCCGTGAGGCCCGTGAGGATGAAATCAAGGCTGATTTTGAGACTTGGTTTCCGGACGATAACTCAAAAAATATTCAGGCAATAGTTGCAGAACTTTGCATGGAGGTTTATATACCACCAGGGAAGAACCCTATTGATTTTGGGATCGATACCTCAAGCGACCTTTGACCTAGAGGTCAAATTTTTTTTTGCTGAGTCATCCTTGAGGCATCCTGCATATCTCGGAAACGGTACATCGTAGAGCGAAACGGACGTTATTTTCGGACTCGTCTCCCTAGACAAACATGTCTAAGGGGTCTTATGGATGAACTTTGACATTTACCCGAAATTTTTTTGCCGAGTCGGCATTTTTTGTTTTCGTCGATATCTCGGAAACGGTGCGTTGTAGAGCGAAACAGACGTTATTTTCGGACTAGTCGCCCTAGACAAACATGTCTAAGGGGTATTACGGATGAACTTTGAACTTGACCTGAAATTTTTTTGGCTGAGTCGACATTTTTCATTTTCGTCGATATCTAGTAGATATTATAAATTAATCATCACACCGAAATGCCTCCAAGGCATCTTTAGGCCTTGACGTCTAGTCTTTTTTAGCCCTTGCTCTAATTTGTCATACTTATCAGTAATATATTTGGGGCAAGAGGGAGGATAGGGCTACGGGGGATACACCCAAGCGGTCGTAGGCGACCGGAAGTGTTTAGTTTCTCCTATGCTTTATCTAGTGTCTAGTTTCTCCTATGCTTTATAATGGGACACATTAAGCCTAATATCTCACTTAATATTAAGATTAGAGAGTAGGAATCAATTGTGGACATATAGGAAATGATATATGGCTAAATATTCTCGTGATCTTGAATTTGACCTCTGACCTCGGTTTCAAGGTCAGAGCGGCTGTTTTCGTCGAAAAATGGTCAATTTTGTACTTTGACGGTCGTTTTCTCAAAATCTGTTCAGTAACTTTTTTTCTTATTGATGCATAACACTCCTCATATGTACCCCTGTGACATGTATTAGTTTCGTTGCGCCTGAATCTCTCGAAGTGAGCCATTTTGGGCCCAAACTCGGTCCAAATGGGACTTTCTCATGTTAAATTCTCCTATGCTTTATAATGGGACACATTTTGTCTCATATCGAACTTAATATTGAGATTAGAGACTAGGAATCAATTGTGGCGTTGCGTCTGTCCGGCGTCCGTCCGGCAAACATTTTATCTTTAAAGTTTACGATCGTTTTTTTATCAAGTTTTGCACGAAAATGCCTAAAAATATTTTTAGAGGTCAAAATGACGGTTGTTTTTGTCGAAAAACGGCCAATTTTGGACTTTGGCGGCCATTTTCTCAAAAATGTCCGACCACTTCTGAGATTTTTGTTTGAAAATATTCCTCTCATGTACCGCTGTGACGTGTATAAGTTTCATTGGCCTTGAATCGCCACTCTTCGTGTGGCAGCAATTTTGATTTTTTCGACGGGTCCCAAATGGGACTTTCCCATGTTAAATTCTCCTATGCTTTATAATGGGAAACATTTTTCCTGATATCTCACTTAAAATTGAGATTAGAGATTAGCAATCAATTGTGGATATATAGGAAATGATATGTGCCAAATATTCTCGGGACCTTGAATTTGACCTCTGACCTCATTTTCAAGGTCAGAGCACAAAATGGCCAAAATCTCGCTTGACATCAACTTCACAGCTTAGGAATCAATTGTGGACATATAGGAAGTGATATATGCTGAATATTCCCGTGACCTTGAATTTGACCTTTGACCTATTTTTCCAAGGTCAAAGCACAAAATGGTTAATATCTCGCTTATTATCGACTTTATAGCTTAGGAATCAATTGTGGACATATGGGAAGTCATACATGCTTAATATCTCACTTATCGATTTTACAGCTTAGGGATCAACTGTGGACATAAAGGAAATGATCCCGTTTAATTGGATACTTATTCGATGGTACGACATGGAGGCACAGGTGGGGGTGTTATCGCCTATGTCCGGGAGACACTGCCATGTAAAGTTTGGTCGGAGCTTCAAAATGATGCATTTGAGACTTGTTGGTTTACAATACGACCAACACGTCTACCTCGGAGAGTGACGTCACTGACTTTTGGGGTGATTTACCATCCGCCCGGGGCCAACGACCATACTATGGTGGGTCACATTGTCTCATTCCTAGACCACATATCCCACAAGCAACCGAGAACTGGTATTTTCCTTGTTGGAGATTTCAACAGAATGAAAGATCATAGACTCAAGCAAACATATGGACTGAAGCAAATAGTCACCCACTCAACCCGACATGATGCTGTACTGGACTGCGTGTACACTAACATTCCTGAGTACTACAATGACCCCATCATGGATCCACCCATTGGGTCCTCTGATCACAATGTTGTACGGTGCCTCCCAGTGGTTCGTGAAGGGTGTGTACATCCAAAGGTGTATTCCACACAAGTCAGAGTTCAGGACAAAAACAGTAAAGCTCTGTTTGCTGATGCACTCAAGAAGGTCAACTGGACTCCAATGTACCACATGGAAGCATGCTCAGACCAGTACGCGTTTTTTGACAGTACTCTGAACAAACTGATGGACCTTCATATGCAACAAGGCCATCGGTCAAGATAAATTCCCTAACTGGATATTCCGTGATTTTGCTGGAATCCTTGCTGCTCCAATATGTTGCATTTTCAACAGTAGTGTGCGACAAGGATTTGTGCCTGACATTAGGCGCAGTGCTAATGTGATCCCACTACCCAAATTGACACACCTAAAGGATATCCGCAAAGACCTGCGGCCCATATCCCTAACACCTGTATTGAGCAAGTGTCTGGAAAGTTTCGTTTGCTCATGGATGTGGGAAATTCTCGGCCCTAATCTGAGGAATAACCAGTTTGGAGGCACCAAAGGGTCCTCGCCAGTACAAGCTCTGATCTCATTCCTACACATGGTATATGAAGCAACAGACAAACCTGGTCAATACTGCAGGGCCCTGCGCCTCGACTTTTCCAAGGCTTTTGATCACATCGATCATGCCATATTGCTGAAAAAACTTCAAGTTCTTGGAGTACCGGAAATAGTTTTGAGGTGGATGCATGAATTCCTTGCTGGCAGAACACAAAGGGTAAAAGTGCGTGATGTTATGTCTGACTGGGTACATATCAAAGGTGGTGTACCACAAGGCACATTGTGTGGTCCTACTACATTCCTTGCTATGATTGATGATCTCAACACGTGTGTACAAGATTTCAAGTATGTTGACGACACGACACTCCTGAACATCTGCCAAAAATCTGTACCTGAGTCGAACCAACTACAACAAGCTGCAGACGAAGCCCACACCTGGTCGGTCACGAACAACATGAACTTTAATGCATCTAAACCAAAGAAATGACATTTTGTTTCCTAAAAAATGTAACCGTTCCGTCTGTTCAAATAAATAACATCGAAGTTGAGAGAGTTCATAGTGCCAAGCTGCTGGGAGTTAATCTATGTGACGACCTGAAGTGGGACGTCCATGTCGATTATATCTATAACAAGGCTTGTCAACGTCTCTACCTACTCAAGCTTCTACGGCGGGCAGGAATTGCAAACACAGATCTTGTTAAGTTCTATAAAAGTATGGTGCGACCAACAGTCGAGTATGCTTGCCAAGTTTGGCACCCCGGTCTATCAGTTGCTCAACGAAAACTGCTAGAATCCATCCAAAAACGAGCCCTCAGGATAATTCGACCTGACCTAACATACAGTCAATCCATGGAGCTATTCAATCTCAGCACTCTACAAGATAGGCGGTCTGAGTTGTGTCGGGTGCTTTTCTCCAAGATGCTTGACCCAGCTAATTAGCTCCATGACCTGCTTCCTGGCCCATCCACGAATGTTTACAACACCAGAAACAGCCACAAACTCCCCATACCTAGGTGTCGAACTGAACGTTTAAAAAAAAGCTTTGTGCCGTATGTGCTGAAACTTTTCAATAGTGTTCACTAGTCATTTTTTACCACATGTCAAATGTTTTATTTCTCATTCGATTAGTTTGTATGTATTATTCAGTGTATATTTCTATGCTGCAACCAATAAATCTTTATTATTATTATTATTATTATTATTATTATTATTATTATTATTATTATATATGCTGAATATTCTCGTGACCTTGAATTTGACCTCTGACCTCGGTTCCAAGGTCAGAGCACAAAATGTCTAATATCCCGCTTATTATCGACTTAACAGCTTAGCAATCAATTGTGGACATATAGGAAATGATATATGCCGAATAATCTGATGACTTTGATTTTGACCTTTGACCTCATTTTCAAGGTCACAGGACAAAATGGCTAATATCTCACTTATTATCGATTTCACAGCTTAGGGATCAATTGTGGACATATAGGAAATGACATATGCCGAATATTATCGTGACCTTGAATTTGACCTCTGACCTCAGTTTCAAGGTCAGAGCACAAAATGGCTTAATGTCTCGCTTATTATTGAATCAATTTTAGGAATCAATTGTGGAGATTATATGATATGATATATGTAGATTATTGCCATGAAATTGAATTTGACATTTGACCTCATTTTCAGGATCACAGGACAAAATGGCTTGCTTTTTATCAACTTTACAGCTTTGCAATCAAATGTGAACAAATAGAATATGATATATTCTGAACATTATCATGACCTTGAACTTGACCTTTGACCTCATTTTCAAGGTCGCAGGACAAAATGGCTAATATCTCGCTTATTATCGACTTTACAGCTTAGGAATCAATTATGAACATATAGGAAATGATATATGCTGAATATTGCTATGACCTTGAGTTCGACCTTTGACCTCATTTTCAAGATCACAGGACATAATGGCTAATATCTCGCTTATTATTGACTTTACAGCTTAGGAATCAATTGTGGACATACTAGAAATGACATATGCCGAATATTATCGTGTCCTTGAATTGACCAATGACCTTATTTTCAAGGTCACGGAACAAAATAATAATATCTAAAATATATATTGTCCGGTAACCTTTCTTAGCCCTTGGGCTAATTTTTTCAAAATGGCGGCCGTTTTCGTCGAAAAATGGCCAATTTTGGACTGAAAGTTGTTTTCTCAAAATCTGTTCAGTAACTTTTTTTCCAATTGATGCATGACACTCCTCATATGTACCCCTAGGACATGTATAAAAATTGGCGATTTTGGGCCCAATCTTGGCCCAAATGGGACTTTCCCATGTTAGATTCTCCTATGCTTTATAATGGGACACATTAAGCCTGATATCTCACTTAATATTGAGATTAGAGACTAGGAATCAATTGTGGACATATAGGGAATGATATATGCTGAATATTCTCGTGACCTTGAATTTGACCTCTGACCTCGGTTTCAATGTCAGAGCAGCTGTTTTCGTCGAAAAAATGGCCAATTTTGGACTTTGATGGTCGTTTTCTTAAAATCTGTTCAGTAACTTTTTTTCTCATTGATGCACAACACTCCTCATATGTACCCCTGTGAAATGTATGAATTTAGTTGCCCTTGAATCGCTCGAAGTGGGCCATTTTGGGCCCGAACTCAGCCCAAATGGGACTTTCTCATGTTAAAATGGGACTTTCTCCTATGCTTTATAATGGGACACATTAAGCCTAATATCTCACCTAATATTGAGATTAGAGACTAGGAATCAATTGTGGACATATAGGAAATGATATCAACCGAATATTCTGATGACCTTGAATTTGACCTTTGACCTCAGTTTCAAGGTCAGAGCACAAAATGGCTTATATCTCGCTTATTATTGACTTTACAGCTTAGGAATCAATTATGGACATATAGGAAGTGATATATGCTGAATATTCCCGTGACCTTGAATTTGACCTGTGACCTCAGTTTCAAGGTCAGAGCACAAAATGGCTTATATCTCGCTTATTATCGACTTTACAGCTTAGGAATCAATTGTGAACATATAGGGAATGATATGTGCAGATTATTGTCATGACCTTGAATTTGATCTTTGACCTTTTTTCAAGGTCACAGGACAAAATGGGTAATATTTCACTTATTATTGATTTTACAGCTTAGGGATCATTTGTGGATATGTAGGAAATGATATATGCTGAATATTCTCGTGACTTTGAATTTGACCTCTGACCTCATTTTCAAGGTCAAGAACACAAAATGGCTAAAATCTCACTTATGATCAACTTTACAGCTTAGGAATCAGTTGTGGACATATAGGAAATGATGAAAGGCTAATATTCTGATGACCTTGTATTTGACCTTTGACCTCATTTTCAAGGTCACAGGACAAAACGGCTAATATCTCACTTATTATCGACTTTACAGCTTAGGAATCAGTTGTGCACCTATAGGGAATGATAAATGCCAAATATTTTGATGACCATTAATTTGACCTCGACCTTATTTTCAAGGTCATGGAACGAAATTGCTATTTTGTTTTACTTGTTATTGAATTTACAGCTTAGCAAACAATGGACATATCAGGAATGATATACATGTTTGCTGGACATTTTCATGATGCTGCATTTGACCAGTGACCTCATGTTCAAGGTCACAGGAATATAAAACATATTTTGTCCGGTAACTTGTCTTAGCCCTTGGGCTAATTTTTTGATTGAATCGATTATGCAGTTTTGGTGGCCATTTGTATGCCGAAAATAGCTGTTTTTGCATGTTTTCAATTTTAAAAATTATTTCCTCAAAAACTGTCTGTTCAGTTTTTAGATTTTAGTTTCAAAATGTTCCCCTCATGTATCTTTATAATGTGTATAAGTTTTGATGCTCTTGAATTGCCGGTCTGCCTGTGGCGGCCATTTTGATGTTGTTTACGGGGCCAAAATAGGACTTTCCCATGTTAATTTCTTCTATGCTTTATGATGGGCCACAATGTTCTTGATATCTCACTTGATATTGAGATTAGAGACTCGGAATCAATCGTGAACATATATGAAATGATATATGCTGAATATTGTTGTGACCTTGAATTTGACCTTTAACCTCATTTTCAATGTCAGAGCACAAAATGGCCAATATCTCGCTCATTATTGACTTTACAGCTTAGGAATCAATTGTGGACATATAGGAAGTGATACATGCTGAATATTCTCGTGACCTTGAGTTTGACCTTTGACCTCATTTTCAAGGTCAGAGCACAAAATGGCTAATATCTCGCTTATTATCAACTTTACAGCTTAGAAATCATTGTGACCATATAGGAAATGATATATGCCGAATATTCTGATGACCTTGAATTTGACCTTTGACCTCATTTTCAAGGTCAGAGCACAAAATCGCTAATATCTCGCTTATTTTTAGCTTACCGGACCTATGGTCCGATAAGCTATTGTCGTCATGTTGCGTCAGGTGTCCGTCCGTCGGCGTCGGTGTTGGCGTCGGCGTTGTCAAACGCTGGGAAAAATCTGTTCGATGAATATTACTATAATTCACAAAATATGTTCTATGGGCCCATATCTCCCGACCATTTTTTTTTCGTCGATTGAATTATTTTTTTTTCCAAAATGGCGGCCTTTTTTGTCAAAAAATGGCCAATTTTGGACTTTGGCGGCCATTTTCTCAAAAACTGTTTGATCAGTTTTGAGATTTTTGTTTCAAAATATTCCCCTGATATACCTTTGTGCTGTGCATAAGTTTTGTTGCTCTTGAATCGTCGGTCTGCGTGTGGCAGCCATTTTAATTTTTTCGACGTGTCCCAGATAGGACTTTCCCATGTTAAATTAGCCTATGCTTTATAATGGGGACAAATTTCTTCTAATATCTCACTTAATATTGGGATTAGACATTAGGAATCAATTGTGGACATATAGGAAGTTATATATGCCGATTATTCTCTTGACCTTGAATTTGACCTTCGACCTAATTTTCAAGGTCACAGCACAAAATGGCTAATGTCTCGCTTATTATCGACTTTACAGCTTAGGAATCAATTGTCAGCATATAGGAAATGATATATTCTGAATATTATCGTGACCTTGAATTTGACCTTTGACCTCATTTTCAAGGTCACAGGACAAAATGGCTAATGTCTCGCTTATTATCGACTTTACAGCTTAGGAATCAATTGTGAACAAATAGGAAATGATGTATGCCGAATATTTCGATGACCTTGAACCTGACACTTGACCTCGTTTTCAAGGTCAGAGCACAAAATCGCTAATATTTTTCTTAATATCAACTTTACAGCTTAGGCATCAATTGAGGACATATAGGAAATTATATGCCGAATATTCTTGGGAGCTTAAATTTGACCTTTGATCTCAATAAACTGAAACTGACACAAAAGCAAAGAATATCTCTGACAGTACTAGTCAGTTCCATTCTAGTTTCATATCATTGTATATTAGGCTCTGACACGATCGACATACGTTGAGCAAGTTTTAGGCGTGAATGATGTGCAATTATTCTCATGACTCCATGACATCGCTTTCTGCTTACATATAACTGAAACATATATCTTGGGTCTGGTAAGCTCAGAGCCCTACGGCTCTATGTTTCACTTTACAGCTTGGGAATCAATTGTGGACATATAAGAAATTATATAAGCTGAATATTCTCATGACATTGAACGTGACCGTTGACCTTATATTCAAGGTCAAACCACAAAATGGCTAATATCTCGCTTATTATCAACTTTACAGCTTAGGAATCAATTGTGGACATATAGGAAATGATATATGTCGAATACTCTAATGACCTTGAAATTGACCTTTGACCTAATTTTCAAGGTCAAAGCACAAAATGGCTATTATCTCACTTATTATTGACTTTACAGCTTAGAAATCAAATGTGAACATATAGGAAATGATATATGCTGAATATACTTGTAACCTTGAAGTTTCCAGACCATCGGTCCGATCACCTATTGGCTAGCCGGTTAGCTACAGGTCCCTTGGGCCTCTGTTCAAGGTCAGAGCGCAAAATCGGTAATTTCTCTTTTATTATCAACTTTACAGCTTAGGAATCAATTGTGGACATATAGAAAATGATATATGCAGAATATTCTCGTGACAATGAATTTGGCCTTTGACCTCATTTTCAAGGTCAGAGTGCAAAATGGTTAATATCTCGCTTATTATCAACTTTACAGCTTCGGAATCAGTTGCGAACATATAGGAAATGATATATGGTGAATATTCTCACGACCTTGAATTGATCAATGACCTTGTTTTTCAGGTCACCAGACAAAAGGCTAAGACCTAAAACATATATTGTCCGGTAACCTTTCTTAGCCCTTGGGCTAATTCTTCCTTCAAAATGGGAGCTGTCAGGACTGTACTCATAGAACGCTTGAAGATAGAGCTTAGAAATTGGCACTTCCAAGTGGAAGTCATATATGGCGACTTGTGTGGTGACCTTGAATTTTACTTTGGATGACCTTGAAAGGTCAAAACAGCCATTTTGGGGTCAAAAATGCCCAGATTTGCCTCTATAGATGAAATGCTTGCAGATAGAGCCCATGTTTGCATTTATGAACATATAGGAAGACATATATGGCACAACTAATGATGACCTTGAACTTGACGTCAGATGACCTTGATTGCCAAATGTCTGACTCGGAATGAGTGAATTGACCTGAGCGGCCTGAAAGATTCCACCCAGATATATCTTTGTATTATGAACATACAGACTATCAGATGCCGCACACATACATGTAATGGTGACATCGAAGTTCACACGGATGACCTTGATTGGTAAATCTCAAGGTCATATGTTCACACTGCGAACCTTGATTGGTAAATCTCAAGGTCTGTTACCTGCCAATGCTGCCATGGCCAAACCGAAATTGTCCGGTAACCTATCTTAGCTTTTGGGCTAATTTTTTTATATCTCCGCTACATATTCTGTGAAAATATGCATAATGAAACACATTTGTTGTTATCTACACAGGTGAAGTACATCCGAAATAAGTGGCAGATGTAACAGGACGCGAAAATATTTTTTAAAATGAATATATGCGCATACAAAATCTTTTCAAAGCATAAAATGATGTTTTTTCTTGACCAAATTAAGCGTAATAATATTTTCAAACACATATGTGACCCCGCAACACAAAATCAGGCATAAGTGACCAAGTATCAAAATTGAGATGTATGTACCACAACAAAGAAGAGATGTTACTCTCTCTGGTGGTATAAAATTCATATGCCAATCATGATTGGGGTGAAGTTATGTTGACTCGAAGATTGCTATCGCTGATTTATTGTTTCTGAGAAAATGGCGTCAAAATATGGATGTCAATTTTCCCTCACAAAATTGACATTTTACTGATATTTGACTAAATATTTTCCTTATCACCAATCATTTTCCTTATCACCAATTTTTTTTTAACTTATAATAATATTGGTATCACACGAAAGAGCAAGACATTTACCATTCAGCTCTGTAACAAACATATTTGAATTGTATAAAATTATTTCTCTTGACACACATGGAATATGATATAAATATTCATTTTCGATGTTTTCACCAATTAATGTAAAATTTTGATTACAATGTAACATATCAAGTAAATGTGGCGATTTTGCCCAAAGATCGCGGCAGGAGTCTTTGCAAAACACTAACCAGTTTTACGGCCTATTTTTAGATCGCTCCAGTTCGGAGCGTGCGTTGCCCAGCAACGCACTGTACTCAATCGCGCCCAGTAAACTATAACAATGGTTTGACCTAGTTTCTCCTCCCGCCTCTTGGCCCGATATATACGCGAGCATTGGCTTGGTCTGTGAGATTGTCCCAGAGCAAGCCGAGAGGCAGGACGAGAGGCTCGCCATGAGCTTTACATTTCTGTGTCTTGGGTAAGGCCCTCGCGGGCCCTGGGGACGATTTCCATTGGCGGCCCGGGCTGGGGTAGAGACAGTTGCTGACTCGGGGGCGCAAGCCCTGTGGATCGCCAGTCTCTTCTCCACCCGGGGTGGTGTGACACAGGCTCTGGCAGACCGTCGGGCTGGCTCAGAGTTCCATCTCTGCGACAGTGCCTTCGGCGAGGCCGGCCAGCAACATGCCCATGTGTACGAGTTCCGTGGTGCCGCTCCCATGGCATCTCGGGCTCTACATACGGCTACATTACCATAACTGTATAATATGCATGTTGTAGTTAAGGTGTTGGTGAGATGCATGTGTTATGTCGTAGTGTATGACGGCCGGACTCGTTCCGGGCTGACTGTACCTGGTTGAAGTATTCCGTAGAGTAGTGCCGGACGCCCTGTAGCGGGCGCCCGCCGAACTTTACATAAAATTTCAGAAATTTGGGTGGAAAATCCAATAGTTGTTATGTTCCTTGCATAGTAGATGTTCTCCCAACAAAACGATAACAAAAAATCCTCTTTGGCAAAAAAAATATTTTTATGTATTTGCTCCTGTACTATGAAATCAATATATGCGACTTATGCCTGATTTTGTAGTGCTGGGTCACATATGACAATAATATTTATACTGAATTTCAGGAAAAAGGCCCATACAAAAATTCGCGTCCATGTTACGTCTAATGATGAGGACGACGTAAGTACGTAACGAAGATAACACATTTAGGTGTCTTCGTTACATCTGAAAATATCACACCAGTTTATGACTTTTGATCATTTATCATGAATATAACAGTGTGATTTTCAGGATTTACAATACAAAAAGTCAGAAGGTGTAGAGAAGAAGGGAATAGAGCGTGGAATGTTGAAAATACGATGGATAGATTGTCCAGATGTAACCATGACTCGTTGTGTTCATGTTACGTCTAAAATGAAAGTGTCCATTTTACGTCTTCGCATAAATAAAACATTCAGGCAGAACCGAGAATACGTCTCATATTATACACATTCAGAAAGTCGAGATGTAGCATTTGGATAGAGTTTGGAATGTTGAAAATACGATAAATAGTTTGCCCAGATGTAACCATGACTCGTTGTGTCCATGTTACGTCTAAAATGAAAGTGTCCATTTTACGTCTTCGCATAAATAAAACATTCAGGCAGAACAGAGAATATGTCTCATATAATACACATTCAGAAAGTCGAGATGTAACAAGGACACCAATATCATGTCTCTGTTACGTCTTGTGGCTGATTTCACATGTTCACATGCGTGAAACACTTCCTATGTCCAATGACTAGTTACTGGCAATGAGATCCATTTAATTCATATAGCGCAATGTGATTCTGAATGCGCATAACACACAATCGGATGCTGGGAAATAATGATAAATATGGCTAGATGTAACACGGGCGCAAACAGCTGCACAGCCCATCGTTATTTCAAGCCTTCTATACAACACACGTGTACCATTGCTGCACATTTTTAGTTTAAAATGAAACAAAACATTGTTTTCACTAACAAACATGCTGTTAGGTATATGCAGTAGTACATCAAGTCCCACATTCTACTACTCTTTACCAATATGTCAAGATTTGGTCAGATGTAACTATCATATTCTGGCCCTTTTGGAGGAAACCCTCACCGGGTTTATGTATTCGTAGTTTGCGGAGGAAAGAACGCTAGTTGGTCGCGTGTTTTCAAACCCATTGCTGGCAGTCGGCACAGTTGTAAAATATATTGATGATAGTAAAGAAAATTATGTAGTGTTTGTGTCGAACCATTTAAACAGCATAGTCTAAGGGGTGACGTTCTGGACTCGAAAGGCTTAGAAATAATATGAACTTATGTGATTCTGTAAAGATATATCTGGCCATATTATGTGTATGAGTGATCAATATTCCCAATATTTCTTTCAGTGGATTTGAGGTTATTTATATTTCCATTTAAATCATCTGTTTTGTTGCAATTGTCAAGACGTAACATGAAGGACACGAAGCGTTACTTCTTAGACATTGGCAAATAATATGTAAATTTTATATTTGTAAACTATTCACGTGCAAATATTACCTCGAAAACAAAATCATCTATTACTCCTTTCGTCATTTGTTGTGGAAAAAAATTATATATAAGTCTTATTGAACAAAGCCTGCATGGAGGAAGACACTATTGAAAAGACACGAAAAAAATAGCCATTGTCCTAAAAATATCCTAGGTCTTATGACGGGGAGTTATCTCCCAATAATATTTTCTATATTGTTAAAAAACTGAATCAAGATAATCTGTGTTGTAAATAACGAAATGGCACGCATTTTAGACAGACGTTACGAGATAATGCCTGACAGTAAATCCCGCGTCATATAGCTGTATGATGGGGCATATTTTCTGACTGTCCGTCTCTCAAAGTGCAAACAAAAATATAACAATAACATGTTTTGAAGGAGGTAGTGATTAATTACGGCGAACCTCAGATCATGTGCTATATCATTGTCTGCAGTCGGATGGTCTAAACGAAATCAATGCACCCTTTAGTATTGAGATGTCTGCAGTCGAACTGTCGGACTTTCAGAAAACATACCCCCATCATGTACTATGCCATTGCCTGCAGTTGGATGGTCTGAACGAAATCCCTGTACCCTTAAGTTTAGTATTGAGCTGTTTGCAGTCAGACTGTCAGACAGTCAGAAAACCATGCCCCCATCATGTACTATATCATTGTCTGCAGTCGGAGGGTCTGAACGAAATCAATGTACCTTTTAGTTATGAGATGTCTGCTGTCGGATGGTCGGACGGTCAGAAAACCATGCCCCCATCATGTACTATATCATTGTCTGCAGTCGGAGGGTCTGAACGAAATCAATGTACCTTTTAGTTATGAGATGTCTGCTGTCGGATGGTCGGACGGTGAGAAAACATGCCCCCATCGTGTACTATATCATTGTCTGCAGTAGAATGGTCTGAACGAAATCCCTGTACCCTTAAGTTTAGTATTGAGGTGTCAGCAGTCGGACTGTCGGATGGTTAGAAAACATACCCCCATCATTGTTATATTGTAGCGGATCTGGGGGTCAACCGGAGTTGACGGAAAATTCGGTACTGCTGCTACATGGAAATACGGCTAGAAGTCTCTGAGGATTGGTAGCGTGGTCTGGACTGGACCTCCAACCACTTCCGACTGCAATCTGCAACTGCACCTGAAATTTAGATTCCGGTTGCGTGTCCGCTTCCCGTACCGCAACTGCTCCGTCAGGTACCGCCTCCGCAACTGCTCAGTGGATTCTGTCTCTTCTACTGAGATGATCTGGGTTCTGGATCACCCCCAGACGTTATCAGCTTTATCTTAACCGACTGTTAATTTGTATATCTTTTCTCCGTATTACTCTCTTTACCGAGTATCATTACTTTATCATTCTCCAAGTTTCTTCAGGAACACGGAAAAATAATCCGGATGATGTTTTCAAGTTTATTTTTTAAGTGTACAGTCGAAAGATATAAATTGTAATCATCTGCATGACCTAAGCCGGAGATCCGGGAGTACTCTGCTCTGGGAGAAGGGTCTGAACGGGTCGACGTCAGGACACCAACTCCAGTGATCCTCGTCGGAGCGAGGGCTTTCATAGACCTCAGACCCAGTGTCACATGACAAACCGATTGTGACGTCACAGACAGACAAAACACTGATTCTTCCGGAATTTCCAAAAACATGTTAGAACCAATCAGTGGCTTCCACGTCACCTTTTAAACCGAAAATGAGGCTGATCACATGACCTTCGGAAATTACGTAGTTTAACGTTTTTGTACTCCGGGGTCTCCGGATCGACCGTGAGGGTGTTTGGCGGTTCCGTCTCAACCGTCTAAAAATTATTCTCAGTTCTAAGCTGGAACACCTCTCTAATACCACCAATATGAATCCGTATGAACTGTCAAACACATATACATTTTAATGAACTGTTATTCAACCGTAATGTAAAGTTATTGACTACCGTCCGCTCTTCGGGATCCTCGAGGATAGTCCTCTCCCATCCGAGTCCTTGCGGACGCGCATCCGCTATTCCGGATCCTTGCGGCAGGGCCGCGCACCGGAGGTCGCTGCGGACACGGTAACTACTTCAGCATTAACGGTAACCAGGTAACAGCCCACCCGACACTCCCAGGCCTACGGACACCGTTCAGAAACTAGTTCATCCCTACGGTGTTAACTGGCGGGGCCGTCTGCCTTGGGGACGGAACCCCGTACAGTCCGACATGCTGGCCAGAGCCTCTGTCACACGTCCCGGGAAGGGAGAGAACTGGCGATCCACAGGGCGTACGCCCCCGAGTCAGCAACTTGTCTCTCCCAGCCCGGGCCTCCCCATGGAAATCGTCCCCAGGGCTCTAGGAGCCCTCTACTCAGAACCAGGGAACACAAAGCTCATGGCGAGCCTCGTGTGCGTCCTAGTCACTCTCTCTCGGACAATCTCCTCGATCGAGTAGCTTCCAGTGTATATATAATACACCACAAGCTGTAGGGCGCACGCGAGGTCTAATCGATCCATTGTTATAGTTTACTGGAGCGTAAATTACAATGCGTCGCCGTGGCAACGCACGCTCGAACGGAGCGTGTCAAAACAAGGCCAAGTACGAAAAGGCCACATAAATGGCATTTATGTTTACAATCACCTGCCGTGTGCTTAGGGCAAAATCGCCACATTACCCCCTTCTTACAATGTTGGTCCCCAACATGTTCCGCCCGCGCCCAAAATGCTCGAAACCCGACGAAGGCTTCGCATGGCGGGGGCCGGAAGAAGGCAAGATGGCAACGCCCGGAAGTCACGGCGCAAAACACTAGGACTTTAAGAGTCCCTTTTGGAAGAATGGGGAACTACCCCCGGACTTACGGAGTAAACTATAACGCGCTTTGCAATTTTGAATAAACCCTCATAAACAAGCTAAAATTTTGACCGAGGTGGTCCAAAATCGTGTGATGACCTTGGAAGGTCATCCGTTATAAAAGGACGGTGTGTCGAGTCTTTGGAATATCTTTAAGGTTAAACTTTAAATTTAGAAATTGTGTAAAACGACACACCGAGTGATCAAAAGTGATAGTACCTCTAAAAATGTTGCCGACCGCCCTGCCGGCCGGCTCCTCAGATCCGCAGAACGGGTCTGAGGCAGGGCGGAGCCGCGGGAGCGACTCCAGCACGCCGCCGCACAAGTGCAGCGACGAGGCTAGTGCCCTAGCCTTCCTCCGTAGTCATTGGCTCCTCATCCGTGCCGCCTGTCTTGGGGTCTGGCGGCGGTGACGAGTCCCTACGCCGCGGAAGCAGCGGAGCCGGCATAGAGAAAGCCGGCTGCGCGGGCGGATGAGGCAGGCCCAGTGGCGCTTGCAGGGGCTTCTGCGGTGAGCCCTGCAATCCGGGTCCTGACGGAGCCATCACGACGGAGGCCGGTAGAGATGTCGCGCCGAGATCTGCAATGGCGCGGAACATCTCTATTGTATCGCGGGTGTGCTGAGGACCGGCCGTCCGTTCTCCCCACACCTGGACTAGGTATGGGTAGATGGCCAGCTCCAAAGCGGCATCCGCCCGCCGGAGAGCCGCCTGGTTCAGGGCGGACGACTCGGGGTCATCGACGCCCTGGAGTAGGCGAGTCCGAGCGGCCTCGGCTTCGTCAAGACGACGCCGTAGCTGCTCATTCTCAGCCTCCAGGTGCTCCATCCTAGCGGCTACCTCTGGGGTGGGGGCGGACGCCCCGGACTGCTCGGCAAGAGCGGCGGTCCGACCCTGGTCGAACGCGCGCCGCTCAATGACGGCCGACAAAGTCCGGTAGCTCTCTAGGCTCCGCCGGGTGCCTTCCATGAGGCCCTGGTCGTACGCGAGATCGCATGCGACACGGGAGGCCTCGGCGCGGCACCGGCTGAACCGATCCAGAGAGCTGTCCATCTCCGCCACAAGGTACTCCGCCGCTCGGGTGAGTCGACCACGCTGGGGGTGATCCCAGGGGTGCTCCTCCCGAGCGCGGACCAACGCGGCTACACCTGCGGACCCCAAGTCACGAATGGCTCGGGGCACTGGCAGGTTCACCAACGCCGGGTCACCGGGGATCCGGTCCATACCATCACGGCGATGGCCGACCGCCTGGCCCACAGACTCGCGAAAAGTCTCGTAGACGCTGGCGGTCGTGGGACCGAGCCTCCGGCGTACGTCCGCCGTGGCGTCGAGGGGGTCCAAGTCCAGGGAGGCGGTGCTTTGCCATCCCGCGGACGTCCCCTCAACTACCAACGAGGACTCCCTCAGATACGTCGACCTCGAGAGAGTTACCGCACGTCCGCTACTGCTCGCTACCGAGGGAGTCACGTGCGAGGTCCTTGGCGGGACCACCGACGCGGTACTCGAGGAGGCGGAGGTGTCTGCCACCACCCGTCCCTCAGACGGACCCGCGGGTACCGTCACCTCGAGCAAGCCCGGGTAATCCTCCTGAGTCAGCGCACCCGGGGACTGCAGGGGCGTCGTCCCGGCCGGAGTTTTTCCAGCGGACGAACCCTTACCCTGAGTCCTTGGCAGGGGGCGCGGCTTAGGAGAAGCCACTCGTGTCTTGGCCGCGATCTGCGGCATCTCCGACACGACCATGGTCACCCGGTGCCGTTCTTCACCTGCCTGGGTTGCCGGCGGTTGACGGACAGCCTCTGCTGCTGTCCGGGCGGCTTCCGCCGCCTGGTACTCCGCCGGGGTCTGGCCCATTGACGCCGTCAGGCGAGCGGTGTAGCTCGAGCCCGCGGACACAACGCCAGACTCCTTCCAGGCATCGTCCATGATGCGCTGTGCAAAGCGCCATGGACCCCAGTGAAAGAATCGGTGCTTCACCGTTCCTGACGTAGTCATGAACGATGCCACCCTAGGTGGAATGTATCCATAATTGAATACAGGCCCCACTTCATCACCAACGGTGTGAAGTCCCTCACCGCAGTGTGCACCCGCGCGGTGAGTGTTCAGGGCCTCCAAACTGGCGAAATATCGCTGCTGAGGTCTACTGGAGTAACACCTTTTGCAAACGAATATTCTCATCCAGGGGTAGTGGTACCCCGCAATATGTCGACTCAAGTGGTCGTAGGAAGGATACCTACGATCCCGGTTGAGCGCAAGGTGCGGGTCCTCATACCCGTCCAGGGATTCCGGACAGAGTTGGCATATTACACCCTCCCCTGTCTCGGGCGGCAACCCGACACGCTCCTCGTCCGTGAGTGGACGAGGCCATGTGAAAGGCGTGTCGGCTGCTCCACGGACTCCAGGGAGTTCGGGGCCCATCTCGGCCCGCAGCCTCTGGATAGAGGGCTGCTCCGAGGACGACCGTTTCTTCTTTTTGGCCGCCCCCGAACGATTCTCCGACCTGGTGTGTCGGCGCATACTCTTCCCGCGTGGGGGCGCGGCCCTCTGTTGCTGCACAACGAAGGACCGCCGTCCCGCTTCCAGTGCGGCATCAGACAGGTGGACCCCGTCTTGCTCCGCGCGCTTCCGGAGGAGTTCTAAGCGAAGATCTCCCTCCTTCGGCACGGGACGCCCTCGATCCACTGGACTCGACCCCACCTCCGCAGCTCCGGTAGGTTTCTTGGTACCGGAGGAAGAAGAAGAGGAGGTTCCTTTCGGTGCCTGGATAGGCACCCGCTTACTGGAACCTCCCGCGCCCGGGCCGGATCCCGCGGAGGCGCCGCCCGCACCAGATCCCGAGGGATTAGGCGTCTTGGCGTCTCCGGGTTTGGCGGAGGACCCTGTCTTGCCGCCCGGCTTAGGCGCCAGCGGCTGAGGTCCTCCGGACTTCGATCCGGTTTGAGGCGGGGGACCGCCGGACTTCTTTTTCCGGTGGGTCCGCTTCTTCTTCTTCTTCTTCGGAGGCGAGGAGGCCGGGTCCGGGTCGGATCCGGCCTCAGATTGCCCGCGGTTAGAGGCTTCCAGCGCTTGCTGGGCTCTCCACTGCTTCTGAGCAATCTCCCGGGCTCGACGGCGAGTACGCCTAGAGACGGGCGATGTAAACCCGTCATCTTGGTTCTCGGTCTCCTTCGAGCCAGACTCCTGTTCCTGAGGCGGAGCTTGGGATGCGGCTTCCTCAGTCCCAGGGGCCTTCTGGTCGTGCGGACCAGACTCCGCAGGTGCGGACACCGATGAGTTCTCGGCAGAACCGGTGTCCGGACGGCTACGGCCATCTGGACGGGTTTCCGCACGAGTACTCTCATCCGGGTCCAGAGACGCAAGCATCTCCGAGGACGGGTGCAACTCACTGGTTAGGGGGCGAACCCTTCATACCGGCGCCCAATCTAGAGGTGCCCAGAGATGGTGAAAGCAATAGCCAGCGGACGTCCGAAGCTGCCCGCGGACGGAGTCCAGGCCGGACGCCTACCATAGAACGACGTATTGCCCTTATCCAATGAATATGAAATTGGAATTAAAAGCCACCACAAGTGTTGCGCATGTAATATACGACCCCCTTCTTAGAAGGAGGCCGGGGTTCCGGTCGTTCCGGCCGGACCGCGTATTGTAAGGTACGTTCCGGACGAGAACGAGCGTCACCCGCTGCCGCGGCTGGTCCGCACACGCGGACTTAACAACCGCTCCATTATCATAATGGATAGTCGGTTTCCTGCCGTAAGAAACCTTAATTACTATAACCGTAATTATAGTAATGGCTCACGGGGGATAACTACACCGAAGTGCGTCATCTTAAAATGCCGCGGACGCCGGACGAGTCACGCGGACGAACCGCGGACGTCAGTCCTAACGTGCGGACACTATCCCCGAGTCCAGAGCCAGCTCCCCAAATCCGTGGGAAGGCGCTTCTCCCGTAGCGGACGTAAATCCCAACCGCAGTCTGGCCATATAAGAGGTTGTCCCGGGACCAGGGGCGTCCGGCCGGATCAGTAAATTCGTCCGGCCAGCGTAACCGTTGTGCGGATTACGCCGGACAGCCGTCCACAATGTGCGGACAGGCCATCCGCACGTCCCTGGCGCTGGAAACTACAGGAGGGCGGATGCGGAGCGGCGGCGTTACGACATGAAAGTCTCCGTGGACCTCAACTCCGAAGATAGCCACAAAGTAGCCACCCGCGGAGGTAAGTCGTGCGGACTCTCACGGAACGACCTAAAACCCGTCCTTGGTGTGATAGACGGGTACCGCAGACGCATCCGCATGGGCGGAAGGTTATTCCCACCCATACCGGGCTGGCGCACGTGGTTTCCGGCGTGGCCGCCCGCCATCCGCAGGTACTGGAGGTAGTGGGGGTACCTGCGGATCGCCGTCATCTGGCTGATAGCCACCCAATCCATCATCTGACGGGTTGGTTAATCCTAATAAATATCGTTTATAAAAAAAAAAAAAAAGAGAGGTCCGGGAGGCCCACCATACGGCGCACACGCTCGTCCGGAGTCCGCGGATGCTGACCAGACGGATCCCATACGGGAGCATCATCCGGTTCCGCATCTTGAACGAGCGGATCCATGACAAGCGGGCCCTTGTACTTCTTCAGATTATCGATATGGACAACCAGAACCCTATCCGGATCGGAATCCCTCCGGATCCGGTAGTCCACATCTGTCACCTGTTTCAGTACCGTAAACGGGCCTATCCACGGCTTAGCAAATTTATTGTCTTGCTTCAGCGGCGGATAATAGTAGCGCACCTTGTCGCCTTCCGCAAAAGCTGGCCTACCCTTAGCATGGGCGTCATAGCCTCGCTTCTGCCGGATGGCAGACTTGTCCAGGCGCGCGCGCGCGAAATCATGGGCGTTCGCCAGGGCGCGGCGAATCCACTCCACGTACTCCGGACCGCACTGGGGTACTGCGCCGGTCTCTGCCGCAGTTGGATACATAATATCCACGGGCAAATTTAGCTCCCGGCCGTACAACATCGCGTGCGGAGTAACTTCGGTCGAAGAGTGAACCGACGACCTGTACGCCATTAAGACATACGGGAGGTGGTCATCCCAATCATTCGCACGATCGTTCACAAAGGCCGCCAGCATGTTGAGGACCGATCGATTAAAGCGTTCGACCTGGCCATCAGACTGGGGCTTGTAGGGGGTGGTCCGCACCTTGGTACTGCCTAGCATCTGGGCTAGGTTTCGGAACAGGTTGCTCTCAAATTGCGTGCCCTGACCCGAATGTACCTGTTTAAGTACCCCATGGTACACCACCCATCTATTTACCAACAACCGAGCTACCTCGTCCGCCGTCTGGCGGCGCAGTGAGTAGGCGTCGGTATACTTGGTAAAATAGTCGGAAATCACCAAGATGTACCGGAAACCGCGCGGGGTGACCCGGTGGGTATCCAGTATATCCAAAGCTATCCGATCGAACGGCGCGCCCGCCTTAACCATGGTTAAGGGGTGGCGGCCAGGACTCGGAACTCCCTTGCGAGCTTGACACCGAGGGCAGGCTGCGCACCACCGTTGCACGTCCAAGCCGCTACCAGGCCAATGAAAGAGCTGTTGTAGCCTATGGACGGTCCTCCGGATTCCCAAGTGACCGGTCACCCGGAGGTCATGCAACTGGTGGAGTACTTCTTTTCGCAGCTCCGCCGGAAGCACCAACTGCCATATAGGAGGCAGTGGGGTCGGTGGCTCATAGCGCCGGTACAAGAGGCCATCCCTCAAGGAGAGTCTTTCCCACTGGGATACTAGAGACAAAGTCTCCTCCCTGTAGGTCTTCCGCTCATCCTTCGAGGGCTTCTGGCCGGCCTCAAGGGATGTGATTACCGGTGCCAGAGCTCTGTCAGCTCTCTGCGCCGCAGCTATCTGCGGCGGAGAGTAGCCACCCAAGTAATTAGGCTCCTCATCCGTCGCGTCCGGCTGCGCCGCAGCGGCCATCACCACAGGGGGCAAGGATCGCTCATACTCAGACTCTCCAAAAGGACGAGGGTACCCACGAGGAGTACACCGCCGGACTCGAGGAGGACTCGCTGGAGCTGAGCCGCACCTCCGCTTCGTATGCGGGACGCCCTCGCCGATAACGGCGGGTCCGCGCGCGGAGATTAGTCCTAAACGCTCCGGCCGCCGTGTTGTTAGAGGGGGCGGCGGCCTGCGGTCTCCCCGGAACGTCCAATTCCGAGTCTGAGGACGAATCCGCGGCTTGCTGGAATGGCGCCATCCCTGCACAACCCGGATTCTTGCACTTATGACAATGGGACAGGCCGTCCGCGTTGCCGTGCAACTTACCAGCGCGATGCTCTATCTGCATGTCATACTCCTGGAGTTTGACGAGCCACCGCGCCACCAAGCCATCGGCCTCACTATAGTTGAGGAGCCATCTCAGCGAACTATGATCAGTCCGCAAACGGAAATGGCGTCCCAACAAATAGTGCCTGAACCGCTTGGTCATCGTAACCACCGCAAGCAACTCGCGATGAGTGGTACAGTAGTTCATTTGAGAGCGGCTCAAGGCCACACTCGCATAAGCTACTACCCGCTCTTGCCCGTCCACGATCTGCGAGAGGACACCGCCGAGTGCGAAGTTACTCGCGTCAGTGTCCAGGATGAACTCGCAGTCCGGACGAGGGTGCCGCAGCACCGGGGCTGCTACCAAGGCCTGCCGGAGTCCCGAGAAGGCGTCAGCCTGCTCGGCGGACCAAAAAAAATCAGCGCCCTTTTCCGTGAGGATAGTAAGGGGACGCGCGATCTCCGAGAAGCCGCGAATAAACCTGCGGTGGTAGCTCGCGAAGCCCAAGAAGGACCTCACGTCCGCCACGTTGCAGGGCGGAGGCCATTTCTGCACGGCCGCCACCTTTGCGGGGTCTGGTCTCACTCCGGTGCCCGTTACCATGAAGCTCAAGTACAGGATTTCCTGCGCGAATAGTTTGCACTTACTTGGCTTCAATTTAAGCCCTGCTCCGCGGATGCGATGGAGCACCATCTGGAGGTTGGTGAGGGTTTCCTCGAACGACCGGCCATACACGACGACATCGTCGATGTAGACAATACATCGCTTCCAGAGGAACCCTTTAAGTACCATTTCCATGAGGCGCTCGAACGTCGCTGGTGCGTTACAGAGCCCGAACGGCATTACCTTGAATTGGTAGAGCCCGTTCTTGGTAACGAAGGCAGTCTTCGCCCGATCACTCTCCTCCATCTCCACCTGCCAATACCCGGAGGCCAGATCCAGAGCACAGAAATAGTGCGACCCGGCCAGGGAATCGAAGGTATCCTCAAAATGCGGGAGAGGATATGAGTCCTTCCGCGTGGCATCGTTGAGTTTCCGTTAAGTCCACGCAGAACCTCCACGAGCCGTCCTTCTTCTTCACCATAACCACCGGACTGGCCCAGGGGCTGTCACTGGGTTCGATGATGTCCAAGTCGAGCATCTTTTGCACCTCCTGGTCTATGACCTCTTGGTGCACTATTGCTGCCCGGCGAAGACGCTGCTTGAGAGGACGCTCGTCCACGAGGTCGATGCGGTGTCCTCTCAAATTGCGTGCCCTGCTCCGAATGTACCTGTTTAGGTACCCCATGGTACACCACCCATCTATTTACCAACAACCGAGCTACCTCGTCCGCCGTCTGGCGGCGCAGTGAGTAGGCGTCGGTATACTTGGTAAAATAGTCGGAAATCACCAAGATGTACCGGAAACCGCGCGGGGTGACCCGGTGGGTATCCAGTATATCCAAAGCTATCCGATCGAACGGCGCGCCCGCCTTAACCGTGGTTAAGGGGTGGCGGCCAGGAGTCGGAACTCCCTTGCGAGCTTGACACCGAGGGCAGGCTGCGCACCACCGTTGCACGTCCAAGCCGCTACCAGGCCAATGAAAGCGCTGTTGTAGCCTATGGACGGTCCTCCGGATTCCCAAGTGACCGGTCACCCGGAGGTCATGCAACTGGTGGAGTACTTCTTTTCGCAGCTCCGCCGGAAGCACCAACTGCCATATAGGAGGAAGTGGGGTCGGTGGCTCATAGCGCCGGTACAAGAGGCCATCCCTCAAGGAGAGTCTTTCCCACTGGGATACTAGAGACAAAGTCTCCTCCCTGTAGGTCTTCCGCTCATCCTTCGAGGGCTACTGGCCGGCCTCAAGGGATGTGATTACCGGTGCCAGAGCTCTGTCAGCTCTCTGCGCCGCAGCTATCTGCGCCGGAGAGTAGCCACCCAAGTAATTAGGCTCCTCATCCGTCGCGTCCGGCTGCGCCGCAGCGGCCATCACCACAGGGGGCAAGGACCGCTCATACTCAGACTCTCCAGAGGGCGAGGGTACCCACGAGGAGTACACCGCCGGACTCGAGGAGGACTCGCTGGAGCTGAGCCGCACCTCCGCTTCGTATGCGGGACGCCCTCGCCGATAACGGCGGGTCCGCGCGTGGAGATTAGCCCTAAACGCTCTGGCCGCCGTGTTGTTAGAGGGGGCGGCGGCCTGCGGTCTCCCCGGAACGTCCAATTCCGAGTCTGAGGACGAATCCGCGGCTTGCTGGAATGGCGCCATCCCTGCACAACCCGGATTCTTGCACTTATGACAACGGGACAGGCCGTCCGCGTTGCCGTGCAACTTACCAGCGCGATGCTCTATCTGCATGTCATACTCCTGGAGTTTGACGAACCACCGCGCCACCAAGCCATCGGCTTGGTGGCGCGGTGATAGTTGAGGAGCCATCTCAGCGAACTATGATCAGGAGCCATCTCAGCGAACTATGATCAGTCCGCAAACGGAAATGGCGTCCCAACAAATAGTGCCGGAACCGCTTGGTCATCGTAACCACCGCGAGCAACTCGCGATGAGTGGTACAGTAGTTCATTTGAGAGCGGCTCAAGGCCACACTCGCATAAGCTACTACCCGCTCTTGCCTGTCCACGATCTGCGAGAGGACACCGCCGAGTGCGAAGTTACTCGCGTCAGTGTCCAGGATGAACTCGCAGTCCGGACGAGGGTGCCGCAGCACCGGGGCCGCTACCAAGGCCTGCCGGAGTCCCGAGAAGGCGTCAGCCTGCTCGGCGGACCAAACAAAATCGGCGCCCTTTTCCATGAGGATAGTAAGGGGACGCGCGATCTCCGCAAAGACGCGAAGAAACCTGCGGTGGTAGCACGCGAAGCCCAAGAAGGACCTCACGTCCGCCATGTTGCAGGGCGGAGGCCATTTCTGCACGGCCGCCACCTTTGCGGGGTCTGGTCTCACTCCGGTGCCCGTTACCATGAAGCCCAAGTACAGGATTTCCTGCGCGAATAGTTTGCACTTACTTGGCTTCAATTTAAGCCCTGCTCCGCGGATGCGATGGAGCACCATCTGGAGGTTGGTGAGGGTTTCCTCGAACGACCAGCCATACACGACGACATCGTCGATGTAGACCATACATCGCTTCCAGAGGAACCCTTTAAGTACCATCTCCATGAGGCGCTCGAACGTCGCTGGTGCGTTACAGAGCCCGAACGGCATTACCTTGAATTGGTAGAGCCCGTTCTTGGTAACGAAGGCAGTCTTCGCCCGATCACTCTCCTCCATCTCCACCTGCCAATACCCGGAGGCCAGATCCAGAGCACAGAAATAGTGCGACCCGGCCAGGGCATCGAAGGTATCCTCAATGTGCGGGAGAGGATATGAGTCCTTCCGCGTGGCATCGTTGAGTTTCCGTTAAGTCCATGCAGAACCTCCACGAGCCGTCCTTCTTCTTCACCATAACCACCGGACTGGCCCAGGGGCTGTCACTGGGTTCGATGATGTCCAAGTCGAGCATCTTTTGCACCTCCTGGTCTATGACCTCTTGGTGCACTATTGCTGCCCGGCGAAGACGCTGCTTGAGAGGACGCTCGTCCACGAGGTCGATGCGGTGTTTGGCAACGTCTGTCTTGCCAACCGCACCATCAGGACCCATGAACACATCCGCATACTGCCGCAGCAGTTTGCGGAGCGCTTGGCGCTGCTCTTCATCCAACCGGTCCTTCGGAACCCGAGATTCCAAATGGTCCGGCAGGGTGAACGGGTCATCCCCGGCGGCCGCCGCCGCGCACGCAGCGCGGCAGACAGGATCGTCGGGGAGGACACGACTCGAGGACGCGGGAATAGCAGTAGCTGCTATGCATCCGCGCTTCAGTACAATCGGAGCATCCGTAGGATTCACCACGAGGATGGGCATCGCGCGGGGGTTGGACATGACCAGGGCCCCACCCAGCACGAGCCCAGTTCCTGCGGCGAAACTGCTCACGGGTTGCACTATACACGGTCGACCATCGAGGGGCATGCGGGGACGACGCGGCCTCGCCTCAATGATCATCTCACTCATCGGTGGCACTACTACAGTGCGCGATGCCCGCATTTGGAATGAATGCATCGGGCCCGAGCGGAAGAGGAAGTACGTGTCCTCTCCCATCCGGAATTCGTCAGCACTAAAGTTGGCGGTCACCCGGTGGACCCGTAGAAAATTCATCCCAATAATCCCGGCCGCTCCGATATCCGCCACGATCGCCTCTGTCAGATACACCTTGTCCCCAAGGGTAATAGGCAGATCGATGATGCCATGGATATGGATGCGGTTGTCTCCCGCTCCGTAGAGCTTGTACGGTCCGGGATCCCGCAACTCGAGGTTGCATAGCGCGGGCTCCTTCCTAAACGTTCCGGCGGCCACGAGGGTCACCTCCGAGCCTGAGTCTACGAGGAACCGGACCGGCTCCCGTCTGAAGGACAGGGGCAGGTACCAGCAAGGGTCCCTCACCAGCGCGCAGGTAAGGCGATACCTTTCACACGCGCTGGGCTCATCTACGGAGTCCTCGCCATCTGCCTCAGCCGCGGAGCAGCTAGACTGATCTCCAAGGACTACTTCCGGAGAAGTCATATCAGAGCCCGAACGGCATTACCTTGAATTGGTAGAGCCCGTTCTTGGTAACGAAGGCAGTCTTCGCCCGATCACTCTCCTCCATCTCCACCTGCCAATACCCGGAGACCAGATCCAGAGCACAGAAATAGTGCGACCCGGCCAGGGCATCGAAGGTATCCTCAATGTGCGGGAGAGGATATGAGTCCTTCCGCGTGGCATCGTTGAGTTTCCGATAGTCCACGCAGAACCTCCACGAGCCGTCCTTCTTCTTCACCATAACCACCGGACTGGCCCAGGGGCTGTCACTGGGTTCGATGATGTCCAAGTCGAGCATCTTTTGCACCTCCTGGTCTATGACCTCTTGGTGCACTATTGCTGCCCGGCGAAGACACTGCTTGAGAGGACGCTCGTCCACGAGGTTGATGCGGTGTTTGGCAACGTCTGTCTTGCCAACCGCACCATCAGGACCCATGAACACATCCGCATACTGCCGCAGCAGTTTGCGGAGCACTTGGTGCTGCTCTTCATCCAACCGGTCCTTCGGAAACCGAGATTCCAAATGGTCCGGCAGGGTGAACGGGTCATCCCCGGCGGCCGCCGCCGCGCACGCAGCGCGGCAGACAGGATCGTCGGGGAGGACACGACTCAAGGACGCGGGAATAGCAGTAGCTGCTATGCATCCGCGCTTCAGTACAATCGGAGCATCCGTAGGATTCACCACGAGGATGGGCATCGCGCGGGGGTTGGACATGACCAGGGCCCCAAGGACTACTTCCGGAGAAGTCATATCAGAGCCCGAACGGCATTACCTTGAATTGGTAGAGCCCGTTCTTGGTAACGAAGGCAGTCTTCGCCCGATCACTCTCCTCCATCTCCACCTGCCAATACCCGGAGGCCAGATCCAGAGCACAGAAATAGTGCGACCCGGCCAGGGCATCGAAGGTATCCTCGATGTGCGGGAGAGGATATGAGTCCTTCCGCGTGGCATCGTTGAGTTTCCGATAGTCCACGCAGAACCTCCACGAGCCGTCCTTCTTCTTCACCATAACCACCGGACTGGCCCAGGGGCTGTCACTGGGTTCAATGATGTCCAAGTCGAGCATCTTTTGCACCTCCTGGTCTATGACCTCTTGGTGCACTATTGCTGCCCGGCGAAGACACTGCTTGAGAGGACGCTCGTCCACGAGGTTGATGCGGTGTTTGGCAACGTCTGTCTTGCCAACCGCACCATCAGGACCCATGAACACATCCGCATACTGCCGCAGCAGTTTGCGGAGCACTTGGTGCTGCTCTTCATCCAACCGGTCCTTCGGAAACCGAGATTCCAAATGGTCCGGCAGGGTGAATGGGTCATCCCCGGCGGCCGCCGCCGCGCACGCAGCGCGGCAGACAGGATCGTCGGGGAGGACACGACTCAAGGACGCGGGAATAGCAGTAGCTGCTATGCATCCGCGCTTCAGTACAATCGGAGCATCCGTAGGATTCACCACGAGGATGGGCATCGCGCGGGGGTTGGACATGACCAGGGCCCCACCCAGCACGAGCCCAGTTCCTGCGGCGAAACTGCTCACGGGTTGCACTATACACGGTCGACTATCGAGGGGCATGCGGGGACGACGCGGCCTCGCCTCAATGATCATCTCACTCATCGGTGGCACTACTACAGTGCGCGATGCCCGCATTTGGAATGAATGCATCGGGCCCGAACGGAAGAGGAAGTGCGTGTCCTCTCCCATCCGGAATCCCATCCGAAGACGCTGCTTGAGAGGACGCTCGTCCACGAGGTTGATGCGGTGTTTGGCAACGTCTGTCTTGCCAACCGCACCATCAGGACCCATGAACACATCCGCATACTGCCGCAGCAGTTTGCGGAGCGCTTGGTGCTGCTCTTCATCCAACCGGTCCTTCGGAAACCGAGATTCCAAATGGTCCGGCAGGGTGAACGGGTCATCCCCGGCGGCCGCCGCCGCGCACGCAGCGCGGCAGACAGGATCGTCGGGGAGGACACGACTCGAGGACGCGGGAATAGCAGTAGCTGCTATGCATCCGCGCTTCAGTACAATCGGAGCATCCGTAGGATTCACCACGAGGATGGGCATCGCGCGGGGGTTGGACATGACCAGGGCCCCACCCAGCACGAGCCCAGTTCCTGCGGCGAAACTGCTCACGGGTTGCACTATACACGGTCGACCATCGAGGGGCATGCGGGGACGACGCGGCCTCGCCTCAATGATCATCTCACTCATCGGTGGCACTACTACAGTGCGCGATGCCCGCATTTGGAATGAATGCATCGGGCCCGAGCGGAAGAGGAAGTGCGTGTCCTCTCCCATCCGGAATTCGTCAGCACTAAAGTTGGCGGTCACCCGGTGGACCCGTAGAAAATTCATCCCAATAATCCCGGCCGCTCCGATATCCGCCACGATCGCCTCTGTCAGATACACCTTGTCCCCAAGGGTAATAGGCAGATCGATGATGCCATGGATACGGATGCGGTTGTCTCCCGCTCCGTAGAGCTTGTACGGTCCGGGATCCCGCAACTCGAGGTTGCATAGCGCGGGCTCCTTCCTAAACGTTCCGGCGGCCACGAGGGTCACCTCCGAGCCTGAGTCTACGAGGAACCGGACCGGCTCCCGTCCGAAGGACAGGGGCAGGTACCAGCAAGGGTCCCTCACCAGCGCACAGGTAGGGCGATACCTTTCACACGCGCTGGGCTCATCTACGGAGTCCTCGCCATCCGCCTCAGCCGCGGAGCAGCTAGACTGATCTCCAAGGACTACTTCCGGAGAAGTCATATCTACTCGTCAGCGGGTCATCATGCTCGTCAGCGGGTGGGGCGGCATCGTTTGCCACCGAACAACTATCCCCGGACGTAGTGTTGGTCGCCACCATGTCCGGATCTAGTTTCCCTGCCGCGGGTTCCGGCTCTGCTGTCCCTGAGGACCAGACCGGAAGGAACTCCTCCGTTGCGGGCCAGGGAGGGCTCCCTGGTATCCGCGCGACTGCAGGCGTTCCAACAACTCCGGACACTTCAGCCAAAAGTGTCCCTGCTTTCCGCAGAAGTAGCAGGGGCGGTTCTGAGCTGGTCCGGAGGTGAACGCGCAACATTCTGCGGGTCCCGGAGCTTCGATCCCGGCGCAGTGCACAATCATTCCTCGATGTCGCACTCGTCCGAGGACGAGCACGGCGCGGCGACTGGTGCCGCATGTGCGGGCGCCCCTGTAGAGGGTGCCGGCGCACTTACCCACTGCGGGGTAGGTTCCCTGGCGGGTTACCGGACGACCGGGTCCTGCCACGGGGTTACCTGCGAAGCCTTAACTGGAGGAAGAGTCGCCGCCTGCGCGGGTACAGCCGAGGCCGGAGTCGGGGCCGGAGGCAACTGTCTAGGGCGGACAGCCACCTCAAGCGCAAGCGCGGAGTCTATTGCCTCCTCCATCGATCGCTTTTCATGGGTGGCCAGCCCGTACGCTAGGTGGTAAGGCTGGCCATCGATGAACTGATCGATCAGCATCGTCTCGAACCGTCTGGAGTCCATGTCTGGAAAAGCTCTCCGGCCGAGTATGCGTAGGTTGAACGCATAGTCTGTCACGGACTCAGTCGGCTGGCGGGTACGCGCCTTGAACTCTCGTTCAGACTGCCGCCGATTGGTCGTCGGCGTGAACAGCAGGCGAAGTTGACGAGCAACCTCGCCGAACGTCACTGTTCCCACCGGCAGACACGGCACCAGGCGAAGTTGCAGGGCGGAGGCCATTTCTGCACGGCCGCCACCTTTGCGGGGTCTGGTCTCACTCCGGTGCCCGTTACCATGAAGCCCAAGTACAGGATTTCCTGCGCGAATAGTTCGCACTTACTTGGCTTCAATTTAAGCCCTGCTCCGCGGATGCGATGGAGCACCATCTGGAGGTTGGTGAGGGTTTCCTCGAACGACCGGCCATACACGACGACATCGTCGATGTAGACCATACATTGCTTCCAGAGGAACCCTTTAAGTACCATCTCCATGAGGCGCTCGAACGTCGCTGGTGCGTTACAGAGCCCGAACGGCATTACCTTGAATTGGTAGAGCCCGTTCTTGGTAACGAAGGCAGTCTCCACCCGATCACTCTCCTCCATCTCCACCTGCCAATACCCGGAGGCCAGATCCAGAGCACAGAAATAGTGCGACCCGGCCAGGGCATCGAAGGTATCCTCAATGTGCGGGAGAGGATATGAGTCCTTCCGCGTGGCATCGTTGAGTGTCCGATAGTCCACGCAGAACCTCCACGAGCCGTCCTTTTTCTTCTTCGCCCGATCACTCTCCTCCATTTCCACCTGCCAATACCCGGAGGCCAGATCCAGAGCACAGAAATAGTGCGACCCGGCCAGGGCATCGAAGGTATCCTCAATGTGCGGGAGAGGATATGAGTCCTTCCGCGTGGCATCGTTGAGTTTCCGGCCTCGCCTCAATGATCATCTCACTCATCGGTGGCACTACTACAGTGCGCGATGCCCGCATTTGGAATGAATGCATCGGGCCCGAGCGGAAGAGGAAGTGTGTGTCCTCTCCCATCCGGAATTCGCCAGCACTAAAGTTGGCGGTCACCCGGTGGACCCGTAGAAAATTCATCCCAATAATCCCGGCCGCTCCGATATCCGCCACGATCGCCTCTGTCAGATACACCTTGTCCCCAAGGGTAATAGGCAGATCGATGATGCCATGGATACGGATGCGGTTGTCTCCCGCTCCGTAGAGCTTGTACGGTCCGGGATCCCGCAACTCGAGGTTGCATAGCGCGGGCTCCTTCCTAAACGTTCCGGCGGCCACGAGGGTCACCTCCGAGCCTGAGTCTACGAGGAACCGGGCAGGCTCCCGTCTGAAGGACAGGGGCAGGTACCAGCAAGGGTCCCTCACCAGCGCGCAGGTAGGGCGATACCTTTCACACGCGCTGGGCTCATCTACGGAGTCCTCGCCATCCGCCTCAGCCGCAGAGGAGCTAGACTGATCTCCAAGGACTACTTCCGGAGAAGTCATATCTACTTGGGGTTCGTCCTGCTCGTCAGCGGGTGGGGCGGCATCGTTTGCCACCGAACAACTATCCCCGGACTTAGTGATGGTCGCCACCACGTCCGGATCTAGTTTCCCTGCCGCGGGTTCCGGCTCTGCTGTCCCTGAGGACCAGACCGGAAGGAACTCCTCCGTTGCGGGCCAGGGAGGGCTCCCTGGTATCCGCGCGACCGCAGGCGTTCCAACAACTCCGGACACTTCAGCCAACAGTGTCCCTGCTTTCCGCAGAAGTAGCAGGGGCGGTTCTGAGCTGGTCCGGAGGTGAACGCGCAACATTCTGCGGGTCCCGGAGCTTCGATCCCGGCGCAGTGCGCAATCATCTGCGCGGCGCCGAGGTCGTATTCCTCGATGTCGCACTCGTCCGAGGACGAGCACGGCGCGGCGACTGGTGCCACATGTGCGGGCGCCCCTGTAGAGGGTGCCGGCGCACTTACCCACTGCGGGGTAGGTTCCCTGGCGGGTTCCCGGACGACCGGGTCCTGCCACGGGGTTAAATGTGATGCCTTAACCGGAGGAGGAGTCGCCGCCTGCGCGGGTACAGCCGAGGCCGGAGCCGGGGCCGGAGGCAACTGTCTAGGGCGGACAGCCACCTCAAGCGCAAGCGCGGAGTCTATTGCCTCCTCCATCGATCGCTTTTCATGGGTGGCCAGCTCGTACGCTAGGTGGTAAGGCTGGCCATCGATGAACTGATCGATCAGCATCGTCTCGAACCGTCTGGAGTCCATGTCCGGAAAAGCTCTCCGGCTGAGTATGCGTAGGTTGAACGCATAGTCTGTCACGGACTCAGTCGGCTGGCGGGTACGCGCCTTGAACTCTCGTTCAGACTGCCGCCGATTGGTCGTCGGCGTGAACAGCAGGCGAAGTTGACGAGCAACCTCACCGAACGTCACTGTTCCCACCGGCAGACACGGCATCACGCGGAGAGCTTTTCCTTCCAAGCTCCCCGCGAGGACGTGTCCAGCTTCATGCTGGGACCATCCTTCGTACACGCCATACCTGGAGCAAGTAGTCCTCCAAGTCGGCGTTATCCCCGTTGAACCGTTTCCGCCACGAAGAGTGGTCGGGCCCGTCATCGCGTTTGTTACGCGCCCGACGTGCGGTCCCGGCTCCGGGATCGTCCGTGTACAGCGGCAAGTTCCGCGAGCTGCCCGTGCCTGCGGCGGAGTCTGCCGGAGCAAACATCGACGCCGCGGACATAGGAGCAGGGAAGCTCACGTTTGCCGCCGGGGACATAGGAGCAGGGAAGCTCACGTTTGCCGCCGGGGTCATTCCCGCTAAAAACCCACTCTGGCTAGATGCGGGCGGGGCTCCCATTGAACCTACTGGGTAGGCTCCAGAAGGGGCGGCAAAGCTTGGGGCCGAAGCCGCCTGTTGCCACTGCCCGTCCGACACACTGTACGTGTCAGGGTAAGTCGGCCACGCGGCTTGCGCTCCAACCGTCGGAATGGTCGACGTGGTCGCCAACGTGGTGCCTCCGAGCCGCGGGGCAGGCGCGGGTCCCATTGCGGGGGCCACTGGCGCCTGCGGACTCGGCAGGACTTGGGGAGGGGCTACTGGCCCAGACATCCCCGGACTAAGAATAGCCGACGGGTCAACGCTCGGAGGCGGCTGATTCCGCTTGAACAGTACAAGCGCCTCGGATATCAGCCACCTCTCCCTCTCCGTCAAAGGCCCCGAGTTGCCTTGTGACAGCGGAGAGGGGGAGCGGTTCCGCCGGTCTGATCGTCCCTGATGGGGCGACCAGGCGCGGTCATAGCGCCCTAAAGGAGCCAGCTCACTCAGCGTGTGGGTGAGCTGGTCCATCCCGCCTGACGCGGACTGTCTGGATTCCCGGCCGGGAGCCCTCGCAGGAGCTCTTCCGGCTGGAGGTGGCATCCAGAACTGCTGGTCCGCTTGCCCGGAGGTACTCGGGCCGGCTACCACTCGATCCCGGACATCCGGAGATGTCTCCTGAAAGAGCGTCGCCTGCCACGACTGCCGTCCGGACTTAGGCGGGCGTGAGCCCGTTGCCAGCTCCACCTACCGCGCCTACCGGATCAGGGCCAGGCCCTGATAGCAATCCCTGTTGCTGCCCCTCAGGGCGTGACTCGTCGTCCGGAGACGGAGCCAGGGACGCCGGAGTCGACTCCGTGGACGGGGTCTTGTCCACGGAGGTCTCCGCACGTTCCTTCCTACCGCCGGAGTCATCCGAAGAATTCTCACTGCGGCCGTCGCGTGACCGGGTGTGGTCCGCGACGTTTCCACCCGTTCCCCCCCCCTTGGGTTCATCAGCCTTATTTTTGGCCTCATCTCTTTCCTTCGTCATTGTTTACGAGTTGTCCTTGAGGAGCGGGCGATCCCCAGGGACGAAGGAGGCTACAACGCTGTGACGGTAGGCTGCGATGGAACACTGTCGGACTGATCCTGGTCACGGCACCAATGTAAAGTTATTGACTACCGTCCGCTCTTCGGGATCCTCGAGGATAGTCCTCTCCCATCCGAGTCCTTGCGGACGCGCATCCGCTATTCCGGATCCTTGCGGCAGGGCCGCTCACCGGAGGTCGCTGCGGACACGGTAACTACTTCAGCATTAAAGTTGGAATCAATTTTAAAATCAGCCAAATTTAGCATTCTTGTTTGTCACGCAAACTTGAAACTACATCTCGAGAGAGTCAGGAATATAAAGAAAATATGCACAGTTCGACAACAGATACTCAGAAAATTGCCGTTAATCGTGCATGAAAACAGTGGATAGATAATGATCGGCCTGCCTACATTGCCGGTTGCCACAGTATCTACACAAATACCAATGACGTCACGAGACTGTGTGTACAAATCGCTTGCAAGGCGGGCCGCTTTGAGGAAAAAAATGATTTGAATCTTGATTTGGCAACTCTATTTAGGCACGTAATACACATTTTCAGACCCAAATTTGTACGATATCTTATTCTATAGACAAAATAAAGCTACCGCAGAATGAATAAATTTTGTCAATTCTAAAAGTGATTCTAACTTTAACGGTAACCAGGTAACAGCCCACCCGACACTCCCAGGCCTACGGACACCATTCAGAAACTAGTTCATCCCTACGGTGTTAACTGGCGGGGCCTGGCGAGCCGCGGTCTGCCTCGGGGACGGAACCCCGTACAGTCCGACATGCTGGCCAGAGCCTCTGTCACACGTCCCGGGAAGGGAGAGAACTGGCGATCCACAGGGCCCCCGAGTCAGCAACTTGTCTCTCCCAGCCTGGGCCTCCCCATGAAAATCGTCCCCAGGGCTCTAGGAGCCCTCTACTCAGAACCAGGGAACACAAAGCTCATGGCGAGCCTCGTGTGCGTCCTAGTCACTCGCTCTCGGACAATCTCCTCGATTGAGTAGCTTCCAGTGTATATATAATACACCACAAGCTGTAGGGCGCACGCGAGGTCTAATCGATCCATTGTTATAGTTTACTGGAGCGTAAATTACAATGCGTCGCCGTGGCAACGCACGCTCGAACGGAGCGTGTCAAAACAAGGCCAAGTACGAAAAGGCCACATAAATGGCATTTATGTTTACAATCACCTGCCGTGTGCTTAGGGCAAAATCGCCACAAGTAATATCACGAAATAATGTACGAAATACCTTGGGGAACGATTGGGAACACCCCAAATCCGTTACACTCCCCTTTCCTTAAACTCTGTTCGTCCCGAACAGTCAGATATCACGTAACAAATATATACAAGTTTTTAATCCGTTAAATTGTCCATGTAACAAACACAACTGTTTCCATGATCCGGGTACTGGTATCTCTTAACTATTGTTACCGTCACTGTACCCGGATATCTTGCTTGTTCCGTTTTCCTTGTATTACTCTTAACTATACTAGGATCACTGGGAAACGGTTCTTCTTTCTTCATCTTGTGACGACTTGCGACGACTTGCGACGACTACTGCCCACCAGAATTGCGGCGCGAACTGCTCCCTGTCGGCGGATGAGGCGGAATCGTTTGCGGATCCAAGGGTCGTCCGTAGCTTGTTCCGCGAGCATCAACCGGAAGAAGGTCTGGATCATGAAGACTCCACTGGGGCGGTACATAGAATCCGTTCCGGAGCCGCTCGTCCCGGATGGACCAGTCTGGAATCCGGATGATTTGCCGCGTCGGGATGAGGCCGAAAGATGACTCTCTCTGCTCCATGACCTCTACGTAGATGCCAGAGTCTCTCATTTCCGTGGGTCCCCACTGCTCTGGGCCCCACTGTATAGCGTAGTATCTGGCATGCTCCGGGACTTCAGGTGCAAAGACGGATGCACCTCTTCCTCCGATATTAACCGGGAAACAGTGTGACGGACAAGGTTGAGTTGAAGGACCACCAAACGGGTAGAAGGTGTAGGGTGGACTCTGAGATGGGGTTCTTGATTGGCTCCTTCCAGAACGCTCACTGGAGGATTGACGAGGTCGGGTCTGCACCGGAGAAAGAATTCCGGGAATAGCCCTGGCTTGGTCCATCAGGATGTTCCTCCGGGCTCTCTGTACGTCTGCATGACTTCGGTTGGACACGAAGCGGAAGACTCCATTCCGTTGTCACGGACCACGGTACTTGTTCTGCCTCCGGCCACTGCTTGGATGGTAGACGGCAACGTCCTCTCCGAAGAACCTCGGCTCTCCGCCTCACTGCCAGCTCTGCTCTCCACGCCGCTACCTGCTCTGCTACCAGCTCTGCTTTCCGCTCTGCCTCCGGGTCTGACGATCACACTGCTCACAGCTCTACCACTGCTAGTTGTTTTCGAAACCGGACTCCGAAAGCTGCTTTCTCCGTCCCTGCTCTGCATTTCCACAATATCTGCCACTCTAACCTCTGGGGCTGCCCTGCTGGAACCCTCTTCCAACAGCCGGAACTTGTAGTCGTACATTCCTTTGCTCTTCCCCTTGCCGCTGTTGCCGGAAGACTTAGGGGTGAATGCCGCTTCTCTGCTCGACTCCACTCTCTGCCTCGGTCCTTCGTGTGCTCCGGACTCTCCTTTCTGTGCTCATGGCACTGATGTCGGTCGGAACGCTCCGCGGAACGGCTGCGGCTCCGCTTCCTGCCTCGATCTTGGTCTGTTCTCGATCTGCGGGATGGCTCCGGGCTGATTTTCCGTGTGGAAGTCAGGGAAGAGTTCCAGGTGACTGGTGGTCCTGCTCATTCTGTATCTTCCAGTACCTGCATGTCTTCTTCGTCTGCTAAGAATTTCAGCTCCGGCTCCTCGTCCGAACTGCTACCCGCCTCCGTGGATGAAACATCAGCTGCCAGTGTGGCAACCGACTGAGTACCGGATTGGTACCGCGTCCGGGACGACACGGAAGCTCCCGACTCCGATTCCGTGTCCGACAACTGCTCGTACCTCGTAGTTGGCGTCTTCTTAGTTTTCCGCGGAGTCGCTTTGGATCTCAAGGCTTTCTTCTCGAACTTATCTCTGCCAACCCGGAGACGTACCGGGCTTGCTTTAATTCCGTGACGGGCCTGCAGGTGCTTCTGAATCCTCTCCTTACGTCTGCTCCACTGGTCGCATTTCGGACAGGAAAAGAAGGTGACTTCACTCGTATGTTGCTCCATGATGTGTCGAAGCAGCATATGCTTGTTCTTGAATTCTTGATTGCAATCCCCGCACTGGTGCGAGCGGGGCTTGCGGGGTGTTGTCTTTACTTTCGGCATAGTGTTTCTCTGCTCCGGGTCGATGATGACTCAGCTACAGCAAACTGCTCTCTGTCAGAGGAGACTGCTGTCAGCCCTTTTTATAGTCCAAAATTGTCACGTGATGTACTTCTCTGCATGATGATTGGCTGCTTAGCAAACTGCGACTCCCCCTGGTGTCGATCGCCTGCACAATCCGCTTTTCCGGAGAACATCAAGGTCTTGAATAACATATTTCCGCCACCGTTATCAGCTACTGCCATCTGCCCGCCACCGCTTTCTGCTACTGCTATCCGCTACTGCTGCTACTGCCATCCGCTTCTGTCAACTGCCTCTGCCAACCGCCTCTGCCGTCCGCCTCCGTTGACTGCCTCTGCTGTCCATCTCAGCTTCTTCAGGGGTCACATTTGTCTGCCATGACTTTGTCGGATTCCTTTGGCTCCGAGTCCGGGAAGTCCGTTGGGAGAATGGGAGAAGGAGGACGGTACTGCCATACTCGGATTTCCGCCTCCCAGTCTTCTTCCGCATGCTCTGGCTGCGCCTCGCTGCCCTGCTCTGCCCAGATTTCCGCCTCCCAATCCTCCGATGGCGATTCTTCTGCTACCCGGAGACATCCTTGCTGGTCCGGCACCCACTCTGGCACTTCCACCAGCTCCCACTGCCTGCTGGGAGCGGCCACTCCGGCATCCCAGTCTATTCCGAACGGGAGTTGATGGATGGACGGACAGGAACCGGAGGTTGTCTAGAAGACCGGTATAGGAATCGGTTGAAACGATTCTGCCGGGACCTGGTAGCGGCTCAGTGTCCACTCGTCCTGAGGAGGACGGTTTTCCGCGGGGTAGGTCCATCCATGTGCCTCCCGGAGATGCCGCCGCAAGTCGCAGGCCCGTTTGCAATATACTGCGCACAGACAGCAGTAATACTTATGTACCGGGCAGGCATGTTCCCTTTTGTCCCCCGCGTCAGCAATTGTCCGGTCGCATATCCTGCAGTACCGCCAGAGCTCTATCTTCCGGGTGCTCAACCAGGTCCCATTGGGGCCGCCACCTTGTCCCTCTTGGTGCGCCATCCGGAAAGGCCGGGAATCAGAAATCATCGTCTTGCTTAACTGCTTGTCCGGACTTCCGGGTAAAACTTGTCTTTTTCTCTGCTGTATCTGCTTCTGCCGGAAAATCTTTGAGTTGATTCGATTCCACCAAACTTCAACACCGATGTGCACAGCTCGAGGTCTGCTCTCCAACTGCTGTCAGAGCCCGTTTTCAAGGCCCTTATATACCCTAACTAATCACGTGATTGGAAAAGCTCCATGCTGATTGGCTGCCACAGGAGTGACGTCGCAAGTAGTAAAAAACTCAACCGTTAAACAGGAGGTGTCCGGCTCCAGCTCAACTGGCAAATTTCGTATATTTCCGGCTCGCTCCAACTGCCTCTTCTGGTGAAGTTTCTGCAATTTTTTAAGTATCTCTGCCAGCAGGAGGGTTGAATAGAGTCTCAGCCAGCCGAATCTGCCTGCCAGGCGAACATCTCGACTGCAAGGTGGGCGTTTCCGCCATCTGCACGGCTCCGCCAACTGCATATCTGCTCACTGGTATAACTGCTTGCCGACTCTGGAAACTGCATACACCTATGTCCAGAAGGAGAGCCCTTCCTATTTGGAGTGATGTTTCACTGCTTCTGTCGATCTGCAGCCAGTTTGCTACCCTGCTAGTGGAAACTCCTGCTAAGGTTCTCAGGCAGAAGACTTTTCCGTTTAAATCTTCTCGAAACAGAAGACGTGTACCTGCTTTTCTGGAGATACTAGACTGCTCACCCAGGTTCTTCTGGACCCCTGGCCGCTACTCTAGACTGGTTGACAACGAGCCCAACCCAGTCAGAACCTCTAGGATGTCTTCTATCCGGTCTCTGCACCGCATTCCGCTCTGCATGTTTTCCGCTTCTTCCGAAATCAGCACTGCATACTGTTCTAACTTCTAGCGGTCGCATTCTGCCGGAACTCAACGTTTTACCAGGGTCTCAGCTATCTCGCCCTCTGCTCTGCAGCTCACACAGCCTTTCCGCATTTTTCCGTTTTCTGCGGCTTTACTCCGAGTCCGTGTCCGACTCGGAGACCGACTGTTCCGTTTCAGGAACGTTTCTCTGCTTTGACGGCTCCGTCTGCCTCCAGAGATCCGCCATTGTCTGTTTCATCCATCTCGGATGTTTGACAGCATGATAAGGTTTCAGCAAGTCGAAGTGAACCACCTTCTGCCGAGTTTCACTCTCCGCAATCTCGTAGGTCACGTCGGTGAATCTGCTCAGCACCAGCTTTGGACCGCTCCACTTCCTCTGCGACTTGGGTGCCTTTCCTTTCTTCCGTGTTTTAACCGCCATCCACACACGGTCTCCCGGTTGGAACTGACTGTCGACCTTCCGCCGGTCATACAGCTTCTTCTGCCGCTCCATCTCTCTGCCGGATTTTGCTCGGACCGCCTTGTAGACTGCTTCCAGTCGCTCCCGGAGCTGACTGCCATACTCTGTTACTTCTGATGTCGATTCGCCCGGAGGCCTGCCAATCAGCAACTCTACTGGAGTGTTGACTTCTCTGGCCGGCATCAGCAAATTGGGACTCTGTCCGGTTGTCTCCTGCGGGGTATTCCTGTAAGCTGCCATTGCCACCGGAACCAGCTGATCCCAGTTAGTCTGTCGCTCACTCACATACAGGCTCATGATCTGCTGCAGCGTCCGGTTGAATCTCTCAATGAAGCCATACGACTGTGGACGGAAGGCTGTTGTCCGTGTCTCTTGAATCCCCAGGATTCTGCAAACGTTTTTCAACAAGTCTGACTCGAAATTTCTGCCTTGGTCGGTATGGATCTCCATCAGAATGCCGTACCGGGCTGCAAACTTGTTGATGGAAATAGATAGAGATAGATAGATTGATAAAAGTGATCACCCACTACCAGGATATACCAGTTCCCCCGGGTAGATTTAAGTAACGGACCCATCACGTCCATTGCAACCCGCTCCATTGGTGCTCCTACCCAGTACTTCTGCATCAGAGACTTTCTTGAATTCTGCATACTTCTTGATGCACATTCGTCGCAGCTCAGTCCCACTGCTTTATGTCTCGCATCATCCCCGGCCAGAAATATCACCTCCGTATTCTAGCCGCCATCCGCCTGCTTCCGAGATGTCCTGCCGTCCGGCTCTGGTGGGCCAGACGGAAGATCTCCTGCCTCAGGTCTTTTGGTGTAATCAACTGCATGCAACTCATTCCTTCCGCTGATTTCCACTTCCTGTAGACTACTCTGTCTGCTTTCAGCAAGGTTCTCTGCATTCGGAACAGCACTTTCTCTTCAGGGCTCAGACTAGAGAAGTCTATGTTATCGGCCATACCGCTTCCATCGATCAGGGCTGCTACCATTGAGTACCAAGGTTCTGCTTGCTGCATCCTCCGGAGGTCAGCCAGTTGATACTTCTGCCCAAGCACTGTATCTGCTTCCATATTACCCGCCGGCTTACTCTGCACTGCAACAGCCTTCTCCGCATCAGCTTTCCCGGCAACCACAACCTTTTCTGCCACTGCAGCTGCCTTCTGCTTCACCCTTACGGAGGATTTTGTTGTCTCTGCCAAGTCCGCTTCACCAGCAGATTTCCGCAACTGCCTTCGACGACCCCCCTTTCTTGCCTTGGGCTGTGGAGTTTCTTTGCTTCAGGTCTGCCGTACAATCTCCCAGTGGTTCCAAGCATCGATCTTAGCCTGCTTCCAATCGATTTTCTCGCATTGGCTGCACGGAGATCTGGACAGAGCATCCGCATTATTGTGGATTCGGCCTGGACGGTGCTCTATATCGAAGTGGAACTCACTCAGGAGCTCGATCCAATGAGCAACCTGACCCTGAGGCTCCTTGAAGTTCATCAACCAGGTAAGACTGCCATGAACCGTTCTCAGCAAGAAGTGTTGTCCCATCAAGTACTGCTTATTTTTCTGCACTGCATATACGACTACCAACAGCTACTTCCGGGTCACGCAATACCGCCATTCCTCTTTGGTTGGGCTGTGACTCAGGTAGGTGATGACCCGTTCCTGATTGTCCTGCTTCTGCGACAATACTGCTCCCAACCCGGAATCACTTGCGTCCGTGTCCAGGATATATCTGCCCTGCTCTCTCAGGTAACCGAGAATCGGTGCCATCACCAGTCGGCTTTTCAGCTCTGCAAACGCCTGTTCTTGTTCTGTCTGCCACTGGAACTGCACTCCCTTTTCCGTCAGCCGGTTCAGCAGTGCCGCTATGTCCGAAAACTTGGGCACGAATTTCCGGTAGTAAGAACACAGCCCCAGGAAACTGCACAGCTCCGTCAGGTTGATGAGTGTCCGCCACTTCCGCACTGCCTCCGTTTTAGCTGGATTGGTCCGGATTTCGTCTCGTCCGACTATGTGTCCAAGAAATGACACTTCCGTCTGGAAGAATTTGCACTTGGACGGCTTTATCTTCAGGATTTGCCTCTCTCAGCTTGTCGAAAACCTCCTGAATATCACGGATGTGATTGTCCAGGGTCTTGCTATAGATGATGATGTCGTCTAAATAAATTAGACATGTCTTCCACGAAAGTCCGCCCAGCACCTTCTCCATCAACCGCTCGAATGTACCCGGAGCGTTGCACAACCCAAAGCTCATGACTTTGAACTGATACAGGCTGCCCGGAACACAGAATGCTGACTTCTCTCTGGCGTCGTCGTCCATTTCGACCTGCCAGTATCCGCTGGTCAGGTCAAGAGTGGAAAACCACTTGGCGTCTGCACAGGCTGCAATCGTGTCGTTGATTTTCGGCAATGGGTAGGCATCTTCTCCGTGACTGCATTCAACCTCCGGTAATCCACACAGAACCGGGTGGTTCTGTCTTTCTTCTTGACCATCACAATCAGAGAAGCCAAAGGGCTACTGCTATCCTCGATGACATTCTTGTCTTTCATCTCCTGGATTGCTCACCAGCTCCCTCTTGTTCGGCGGAATCCGTCTAGTCGGCTGCTTAATCGGCCGGTGACTGCCTGTGTTGATCTGATGCTGCGCCACATTAGTCTGCCCAGCTCTCCGGCATCGTTGCTGAAAGTCTGCATATTCCGGAACAGAAGGTCTGTTATTTACTCACAGAAGCTCTGCTCTCTGCTCACGGTCACCTGCCTGATCTGGAAAATTAATTTCCGCTTCCGCATTCTGCTCCGCAGGCTGCACCGCTCGGAGGACTCGTGGAGGCTCCTCTGCAACGGTTTTCTGCTCTCGGGAAAGCTCTTCTGGCTGCAACGGCCTCTGCTCTGCAGGTCGCACTGCTTCTTTATCTGCAACCGGCAACTGCAACTGCTCAGCTCCTACTGCTCCCACCGGCTGCTCTCTGTCCGACACGGCTGCCTTCAGCTGCTGTTCCGCCAATCTGCCTCGCCTAGTAGTCATACTGCAGATGATCCCACCGCTGCCACCAAAAAGTTGATTTATTACGTCTGTAACGGATCTGGGGGTCAACCGGAGTTGACGGAAAATTCGGGACTGCTGCTACAAGGTTAATACGGCTAGAAGTCTCTGATCATTGGTAGCGTGGTCTGGAATGGACCTCCAACCGCTTCCGTCTGCAATCTGCAACTGCACCTGAAATTTAGATTCCGGTTGCGTGTCCGCTCCCGGTACTGCAACTGCTCCGTCAGGTACCGTCTCTGCAACTGCTCCGTCGTTTCCTTCACTGCAACTGCTCCGTCAGGTACCGCCTCCGCAACTGCTCAGTTGATTCCGTCTCTTCTACTGCTCCATTGATTCCGTCTCCATTTTCTTCTTGGATGATCTGGGTTCTGGATCACCCCCAGACGTTATCAGCTTCATCTTAACCGACTGTTAACTTGTATATCTTTTCTTTGTATTACTCTCTTTACCGATTATCATTACTTTATCATTCTCCAAGTTTCTTCAGGAACACCGAAAAATAACCCGCATGATGTTTTCAAGTTTATTTTCTAAGTGTACAGTCGGAAGACATAAATTGTAATCATCTGCATGACCTAAGCCGGAGCCCGGGAGTACTCTGCTCAGGTCGACGTCAGGACACCAACTCCAGTGATCCTCGCCGGAGCAAAGGCTTTTATAGACCTCGGACCCAGTGTCACGTGACCAACCGATTGTGACGTCACAGACAGACAAAACACTTATTTTTCCGGAATTTCCAAAATAATGTTAGAACCAATCAGTGGCTGCCACGTCACCTTTTAAACCGAAAATGAGGATGATCACATGATCTTCGGAAATTACGTAGTTTGACGTTTTTGTACTCCGGGGTCTCCGGCTCAACCGTGAGGGTGTTCGGCGGTTCCGTCTCAACCGTCTAAAAATTATTCTGAATTATAAGCCGGAACACCTCTCTAATACCACCAATATGAATCCGTATGAACTGTTAAACACATATACATTTTAATGAACTGTTATTTGTGGAGATATAGGAATTTATATATGCTGAATATTGTCGTGACCTTGAATTTGACCTTTGACTTCGTTTTCAAGGTCGCACGGGACAACTTAGCTAATATCTTGTTTGTTATCAAATTTACAACTTAGGATTCTGTTGTGGACACCTTCAATTTGACTTTTGATTTCATTTTCATTGTCCCAGGACATAATGACAAATATCGGTCTTATTACTGAATTTACAGTTTAGTAAGCAGTTGTGAACATATAGAAAATCATATATGCTGATTACTCTCGTGACTTCAAATTTGACCGTGGCCTTATTTCCAAGGCCATGGGACAAAATAGGTATTATATATTGTCCGGTAACCTATCTTAGCCCTTGGGCTAATTTTTTGACATACTTTTTTGCTCACTGTATTTCAACGAGTATTATCCTGAACTATCCCAAAGAACAATTATTGTATCCCCCGAACAAAGTTCGACGGTTACTATGGATTTGCGATCGTTGTCCGCGTCCGCGTCCGCAGAGATTTTCTTGTGAACGCGCTACAGGCCGCAATTCTCACACGATCACCATTATTTTTTGCAGGCACATACATAATGGTAAGATCTCGACACCAATCGATTTTGATTGCGTGGCAACTGAATTGGTCGTTTGGGAAGACATTTTGCATTGAAAACAGCCTGTTTGAGACACATGGCTTGTGAACGCTCTACAGATGGCAGTTTTTGATGAATCTCAATAGTTTTTGGAAGTGTTGTTGGGAAGGGCTGTCACACGAAGCCAATCGTTTTTTAGAATGATCATATAAATATTAATATGTTAACAGCCTGACTTATTACAGATTTGTGAATTATCCATTTTGATCATTCCAATAGCCTGTATTATGGAAGGTAATGACACTGGTTTCTGGTTCAGAATGGAGAACTGATGTTTTCAGTGAAAACAGGACAATTTTACCGAATAAGTCAACATTAGTTATACTAGTTAAGTCTATTATTGACCACAATAAAAATAGTTAAGATGAGAAACGTTTATCATTAAGCTCAACAAGGTAAAGGTTTTGTCCAGTAGAGATTTCATGGGTGTAACCGAATAAGTTAACATTATTTTTACTAGTTTAGTCTTGATAGTTAAGTCTATTATTGACCACAATAAAAATAGTTAAGATGAGGAACGTTTATTATTAAGCTCAACAAGGTAAAGGTTTTGTCCAGTAGAGATTTCATGGGTGTAACCGAATAAGTTAACATTATTTTCACTAGTTTAGTCTTGATAGTTAAGTCTATTATTGACTACAATAAAAATAGTTAAGACAAGAAATATATATTATTGAGCTCAACAAGGTGAAGGTTTTGTCCAGTACAAATTTCATGGGTGTATCAATAAGTTAACATTATTTTCATCAGTTAAGTCTATTATTGACCACACAAAAAATAGTTAAGTCTATTATTGACCACAATGAAAATAAATGAGATGAGAAATATTTATTATTGAGCTCAACAAGGTAAAGGTTCTGTCCAGCAGAGATTTTATGTCTGTAACCAAATAAGTCAACATTTTTTTTGCTAGTTAAGTTTATTATTGACCTCAATGAAAAAAGTTAAGATGTGAAACATTTATTATTGAGCTCAACAAGGTTTTGTCCGATAGAAATTTCTAGGTTTAACCAAATAATTGAACATTATTTTTACATGTTAAGTCTATTATTGACCACAATAATAATAGTTAAGACAAGAAATATTTATTATTTGGCTCAAGAAGGTGAATGCTCTGTCCAGTAGAGATTTTATGGCTGTGATCGAATAAGTTAACATTATTTTTTGCTACTTAAATCTATTATTGACCACGATAGCTTTTTATGAAAACACTGATCTGGCTCCGATTTTATCATCTTGAAATGCAGTTTTGGTCAACTTTTAGTTTGAATTTCAACTTGAAACCAAGTTTGGCACAAATTATGAGCTAAAATATAACTTTTGATGAAAAGTTCGATCTGGCTCCAATTTCGTCATCTTGAAATGCAGTTTTGGTCAACTTTTAGTTTGAATTTCAGCTTGAAACCAAGTTTGGCACATATTATGAGTTAGAATATAACTTATGATGAAAATTTCGGTCTGGCTCCAAGTTCGTCATCTTGAAATGCAGTTTTGGTGACCGGATGCATCTTTTTTTTTATTGTTTAAAAACGAATACACCATTCAATACGACATAGATAATGTGTAGAATTGGGGAAAAATACCAAGGAGCCAGAATTGTTTGTCCACCTGGATAAATCATCAATATTGATATTTGTGGACAACATATTGAGCTTCTGAAGGTTTTATTCAGTTAATTCAGTTGAAGTAGACACTTCAGGAATACATTCATTTTTATCCAAATTTTTGTCACATGATAAAACATGTTTATTGTAGGAAGTCATGACCGGGAAATTATGATAGGGTGAGGTTAAATTAAAAAATCCTTGTATGTATTATTTTTTTCTCTGACTACATCATAAATGTGTGGATTTGTTGCCTAGATTTTATTTATTCGGATGTAGTATATTGTTACACTGATTAGTTCAATGTCAGTGTGGCAGATAATTTATCAAAATGATATTTTACAATCTAGATTAACTTCTCGGTTCCATGATTAGTAATAAGATAAGTTCCGTGATCGTGATAATTAAACTGTCAAATTGGTATCCAGGCACGAGTATGTGTGATTTATTTCAATTTGTGTTACATTCTCTTATCGCAATACATGGGCCTGATGAATTTAACAGACTTGATGGCATTGTGTTAATTATCTGGCACACCTTCAGTATCAACCAACACCCACCTCGGCCCGCCTTGACCAGACAATACCCACCATGACCGAATAATAGCCATCATGACTCGCAAATACCCGCCATGACCCGACAACACCCACCATGACCCGATTACACCCACCATGACTCGCCACTACCCACCATGACCCTTCAATACCCACCATGACTCGCCAATACCCACCATGACCCGATAACACCCACCATGACTCGCCAATACCCACCATGACCCGATAACACCCACCATGACTCGCCAATACCCGCCATGACCCGATAACACCCACCATGACTCACCAACACCCACCATGACCCTTCAATACCCACCATGACCCGATAAAACCCATTATGACCTGATAACACCCCCCAAGACCAACCATGACCCTTCAATACCCACCATGACCCGACAATACTGGCCATGACCCGATAACACCCACCATGACTCGGCAACACCCGCCATGACCCGCCATGACTCGCCAATACCCACCATGACCCTTCAATACCCACCATGACCCGACAATACTGGCCATGACCCGATAACACCCACTATGACTCGGCAACACCCGCCATGACCCGCCATGACTCGCCAATACCCACCATGACCCGACAATACTGGCCATGACCCGATAACACCCACCATGACTCGCCAATACCAACCATGACCCTTCAATACCCGGCATGACTCGCCAATACCCGCTATGACCCGATTACACCCACCATGACTTGGCAACACCCGCCATGACCCACCATGACTCGCCAATACCCACCATGACCCGACAATACTGGCCATGACCCGACAACACCCACCATGACTCGCCAATACCCACCATGAACCGACAATACTGGTCATGACCCGATAACACCCACCACGATTCGCCAACACCCGCCATGACTCGCCAATACCCACCATGACCCTTCAATACCCACCATGACCCGATAACACCCACTATGACCTGATAACACCCCCAAGACCAGCCAATACCCCCCATGACCCGACAATACCCACCATGACTCGCCAATACTCGCCATGACCCGATAAAACCCACTATGACCTGATAACACCCCCCAAGACCAGCCAATACCAACCATGACCCTTCAATACCCACCATGAACCGACAATACTGGTCATGACCCGATAACACCCACCATGACTCGGCAACACCCGCCATGACCCGCCATGACTCGCCAATACCCACCATGACCCTTCAATACCCACCATGACCCGATAAAACCCACTATGACCTGATAACACCCCCCAAGACCAGCCAATACCAACCATGACCCTTCAATACCCACCATGAACCGACAATACTGGCCATGACACGATAAAACCCACCATGACTCACCAACACCCCCCAATACCCACCATGACTCACCAACACCCACCATGACCCTTCAATACCCACCATGACCCCTCAATACTCGCCATGACCCGATAACACCCACTATGACCTGAAAACACCCCCCAAGACCAGCCAATACCCGCCATGACCCGACAATACGCACCATGACTCGCCAACACCCGCCAATACCCACTATGACTCGCCAATACTCGCCATGACCCGATAACACCCACCATGACTCACCAACACCCACCATAACCCTTCAATACCCACCATGACCCTTCAATACTCGCCATGACCCGATAACACCCGCTATGACCTGAAAACACCCCCCAAGACCAGCCAATACCCGCCATGATCCGACAATACCCACAATGACTCGCCAATACTCGCCATGACCTGATAACACCCACTATGACCTGAAAACACCCCCCAAGACCAGCCAATACTCGCCATGATCCGACAATACCCACCATGACTCGCCAATACTCGCCATGACCCGATAACACCCACTATGACCTGATAACACCCCCAAGACCAGCCAATACCCGCCATGACCCGATAACACCCACTATGACCTGATAACACCCCCAAGACCAGCCAATACCCGCCATGACCCGATAACACCCACTATGACCTGATAACACCCCCAAGACCAGCCAATACTCGCCATGACCCGATAACACCCACTATGACCTGATAACACCCCCAAGACCAGCCAATACCCGCCATAACCCGACAATATCCACCATGACTCGCCAATACTCGCCATGACCCGATAACACCCACCATGACTCACCAACACCCGCCATGACTCGCCAATACCCACCATGACTCGCCAATACTCGCCATGACCCGATAACACCCACCATGACTCACCAACACCCGCCATAACTCGCCAAAACCCACCTTGACTCGCCAATACCCACCATGACCTGATAACACCCACTATGACCTGATAACACCCCCCAAGACCAGCCAATACTCGCCATGATCCGACAATACCCACCATGACTCGCCAACACCCGCCAATACCCACCATGACTCGCCAATACTCGCCATGACCCGATAACACCCACCATGACTCACCGACACCCTCCATAACCCTTCAATACCCAATACCCGCCATGACCCCGCCTTTTCGTTTTGACTTTATAGCTTGGGAATCAATTATGGACATATAGGAAATGATATACGTATTTGCTGAATATTCTCATGACTTTGAACTTGACCTTCTTTCAAGTTCAGAACCCAAAATACTTGATATATATTGCTTATTATCGGCTTTACATCTTATGAATCAATTGTGCAGGTAAAGAAAATGATATATGCTGACTATTCTCATGACATGGAACTTGACATTCGTCCTTATTTTCAAGGTCAGGGCACAAAATGGCCAATATTTCGTTTATTATGGGCTTCACAGCTTAGGAATCAATCATGAACATATGGGATATGATAAATGCTGAATATTGTCGCGACCTTGAGTTTGACCTTTGATCTCATTTTCGAGATTACAGGGCCAAATGGCTCATATCTCGTTACTTATCAACTTTACGAATAGACGGGTCAGTTTGTGTCCGAAATCATGTTACTATTCATTTTAGGCAGTTTTCAGGTAAAAAAAAGTTGCTCCGATGGAAAATATTTTGCTCGTAAGGCCTGATATATGTATCATATATATATATATATATATATATATATATATATATATATATATATATATATATATATATATATATATATATATATATATATATATATATATATATATATATATATATATATATATATATATATATATATATATATATATATATATATATATATATATATATATATATATATATGTAAACGCCCACGAAGGCTGGCTGGCATGCAAAAATTGGCTTTTGGAACCGAAACACTTCTACATAGAGCTTATGCTTGTATTATAAGCATATGAGAAGTCATATGAGGTGCATATTTTGGTGACCTTGAACTTGACACCAGTTGACCTTGAAGGCTGAATCTCGGGATCATGTCTGACCTGAAAGGTGTAACTTGGCCTGTAAAGACAATATGCTTGTAGACATGGCTTATGTTTGTATTATGAGCATATAGGAAGTCAAACATGTATATGGCAACCTTGAGAGCTCAATCTCACGTCTGTAGTGATATGTGTAAAATGACCTCTGAGGCTACAACGCTTGTCCAAAAAAGCTTAGGTTCGTATTATAGGCATATATGAAGTTTTATGTCGCACATCTTTTGGGGCACTTGAACTTAACCTTCAGATGATTTAGCCTTCACCATAATGGTGTCTCTTCTGGTGAGGCTGAACTTGACCTAGATGACCTTGACTGGTGAATTTCAGGTCATACCTGCAATTGTTAAAAATAATTGTCCTCAGCTCTTGGGTTAATATTTCCTGTTTACAGGCGTTTGAAAGTTTGGAATTATATAATTCGTATGAATGAGCGTGGAGCTGGCAAGTGATTTTATTTCTTAATTCGCAAGAAAGGATTAGTAATTCGTACAAACTAAATATTTAGTCGTACATACGAACTAATAACTAGGTCGTACTGCCGACGACGAAAACCGATGACGGACGCAACGCAATGACCAAATACCATACGAATTCAGAATTTGAAGACTTCTGTGCGTGGTATGGTGATAACATCATAACAGCGCCATTTCCCTGGTGAAAACGATTGGAGCATCGATGTCAGACACTTTTGATGGGTCAATTAGTATTTCTCGGTCTGTTTATGTAACTGAGTCAGTTTTTGACTATTTACACGTAGACTAAAGAGATACATCATGTCAATATAACCCTGTTTTATATAACAATGAGTGGTGTTATCGTTTTATTCATGGAAAGCGACTTGGGTACAGTTTTTTTCCGGCATTTCATTCCTGCAATCACCCATATTTGTTCCTGAAAAAATGTTTGTAACAAACGAGGAAATTAAAGGAGGCAGTAACTCCTGCGCGTACACATGGTGATTTCCATTCAGGATGTGACTGTATTTTATGATTGTAATTAAGGCATTTCGGCAAAAATGCCTTTATGGTTTTAGCAGAATGTTTTTTTTTCTTTTTTTTCTTCTTCCGCCGTTTTGGTTTCCGGACGATAGCTTGAGATCGCTTTGATGGATCCTTGTCAAATTTTCACCACTAGTCACAAATGATATGTGGAAGAAACCTATTCGTTTTGAGCCGGCTCCGAGGTCCGTGAGGTCCGTGAGGATGAAATCAAGGCTGATTTTGAAACTTGGTTTCTGGACGATAACTCTAAAAATATTCAGGCAATAGTTGCAGAACTTTGCACGGAGGCTTAAATACCACCAGGGGAGAACCTATTGATTTTGAGATCGATACGTCAAACGACCTTTGACCTAGAGGTCAAAATAATTTTTTGCTGAGTCATCCTTGAGGCATCCTGCATATCTCGGAAACGGTACGTCGTAGAGCGAAACGAACGTTATTTTCGGACTCGTCGCCCTAGACAAACATGTCTAAGGGGGTATTATGGATGAACTTTGACCTGGACCCGATTTTTTTTGGCCGAGTCGGCATTTCTCGTTTTCTCCGATATCTCGGAAACGGTGCTTCGTAGAGCGAAACGAACGTTATTTTCGGACTCGCCGACCTGAACAAACATGTTTAAGAGGTATTATGGATGAACTTTGACCTCGACCCGAATTTTTTTTGCTGAGTCGGCATTTTTCGTTTTCTCCAATATCTCGGAAACGGTGCATCGTAGAGCGAAACAGACATTATTTTCGGACTCGTCGACCTAGACAAACATGTCTTACGGGTATTGTGGATGAACTTTGACCTTGACCCGAATTTTTTTTGCTGATTCGGCATTTTTCGTTTTCTTCGATATCTCGGAAACGGTGCATCGTAGAGCGAAACAGACGTTATTTTCGGACTCGTCGACCTAAGCAAACATGTCTTAGGGGTGTTATGGATGAACTTTGACCTTGACCCGAAATTTGTTGGCCGAGTCAGCATTTTTCGTTTTCGTCGATATCTCTAGAACGGTGCGTGGAAGATCGAAATGGACGTCATCACTTTGACCTTGACCCGAAATTTTTGTGCCGAGTCAGCATTTTTCGTTTTCTTCGATATTTCGGAAACGGTGCGTCATAGAGTGGAACGGGCTTTATTTTAGGACTCATCGCACTAGACAAACATGTCTAAGGGGTATTATGGATAAACTCTGACCTTGACTCGAAATTTTTTTGCCGAGTCGGCATTTTTCGTTTTCGTCGATATCTCAAAAACGGTGCGTTGTAGAGCGAAACGGACGTTATTTTGCTGAGTCAACATTTTTCATTTTCGTCGATATCTAGGAAGCGGTGTGTCGTAGAGCCCGTGGCAAACATGTTTTAAATATTACGAATTAGTCCTAACACCGAAATGCTTCCAAGGCATCTTTAGGCCTTGACGTCTAGTTTTTAATCTAGAAAGCTCCTGGGTGTCATGTTCAGAGGAAGCACAAGGAGCGCCGGTCCCCCACCCCCCCTTCCTCCACCTGTAAATTCACAATAATAATCACATACGAAGATATAAAAATAGCGGGGGTTCTAGGAGGTTGTAACTCCTTAGATAATCTCACCCCCCCCCCCCCTTTGAAAAAAATACATCCTGTGCACGCATATACGTGGCTGTATGCCATATATATATATCTGCGCACATGAGGAAGTCCTCATTCCAACAAAACTCAACATGGAGATGACAACAGTTTACGAGACCGTACCCGAGCAGGGACCGAGCAGCGTCAGGGTTGAGGAGCCGTACAGCAGTGTGGACCCAGCCGACTACCTGGAGCCTGTTACCAGCAGACGCCTTGCAGCTCAGGCTCCGAGAAGTCACGAATCGAGCAATCCAAATCCTGACATCTATTTGACTCCTGTAGTCGCTGAGTCAAAGAAAACCAACCAAAGAAAATACGAGAAGTTGTCTCTGTCATTCATGTTCCTAGAGGTGGTGCTGATGATTGGGGTCGCTGCATTGATAGGCGCGAACTTTTGGTACACGTCTCAACTGAGCAGCTCCATGAAGGAAGACATCATCAACTCTGCCGCCGCCGTCGAGAAGAAAATATCCAGTTTGGTGCTCTTGTCAACTTACGGTAACACCCCGTTTTTAGAATTTATTTTCATGTCAGTAAAAATACCCATATGATTAAATAGTTCAAAAGTAAACTGTATGTGGATATTACATGGGGATTAAAATTTGAATAAAAATTACAACTTGGAAAAGACTGTCCAAGAACATCCGTAGCATCCAAGACTACCAACATTTCAAAAATGCTCTTAAGACTCATTACTTTTCAAAAGTTTTTATTTAAAAACAATCCTAAGCGTTGGGGGAAAGGTGCTGGTATGGCGTGCGTCTTATATCGTCTACCATTTTATCTCATTAAATTGTATATACCACTATTGTGAGACGCGTATGAAAAGATTTCACCCTGATACACTTCGGCGTCATGGGATACGGATAGCTAGACGTAGATATAGGCCTAATTCCGTATTCTGTGAACAGATATGGGGTAACAAACTTATCACTGACTGCAAGTTAGATATTGGCCAATCACAGTCTCGGATTTGTTTTCAGTCAGTGAATATCATCGCTAAGTTCTCCCAGGAGTATATGACTCAGCCCGGCTCAGATAGGGGTAACTGAGCAGGCAATAACCTACAAATGTTTCATTATTAGTTTATCAGTTTTAAATAATGTGCATATTATGTTTAAGTTGTTGCAACTTTTGAAGGAATCAGAACACATACACGCTGCCTTTATTATCCTTCATTTCCCCTTAGTATTCACCGACTTTTTTTTCTCTCCCTTCCAACTTTCGCTTGGTATATGAACCAAAAGTGACCCCCACCCCGTAGAGCTACGGCCCTGTAATATCTAGATCAACTTGAAAATATTTCATTTTCTATTTTTGATCAACATTAAACTGCACGTGACCCCCAGCAACCCGGAAGATATTCAAATAGCGGGGGTTCTAGGACGTTGTAACTCCTTAAATAATCTCACCCCCCCCCCCCTTTGAAATAAATACATCCTGTGCACGCCTATACGTGGTTGTATGCCATATATATATCTGCGCACATGTGGAAGTCCTCATTCCAACAAAACTCAACATGGAGATGACAACAGTTTACGAGACCGTACCCGAGCAGGGACCGAGCAGCGTCAGGGTTGAGGAGCCGTACAGCAGTGTGGACACAGCCGACTACCTGGAGCCTGTTACCAGCAGACGCCTTGCAGCTCAGGCTCCGAGAAGTCACGAATCGAGCAATCCAAATCCTGACATCTATTTGACTCCTGTAGTCGCTGAGTCAAAGAAAACCAACCAAAGAAAATACGAGAAGTTGTCTCTGTCATTCATGTTCCTAGCGGTGGTGCTGATGATTGGGGTCGCTGCATTGATAGGCGCGAACTTTTGGTACACGTCCCAACTGAGCAGCTCCAAACCTGACAGAGCGGAAGAAAATAATATGTTGGCGACCATCGAAGAGAAAATCTCCAACTTGGCCACCAATCAAGAAACAGCGCTGGAGACGATGAAGGAAGACATCATCAACTCTGCCGCCGCCGTCGAGAAGAAAATTTCCAGTTTGGTGCTCTTGTCAACTTACGGTAACACCCCGCTTTTTAGAATTTATTTTTATGTCAGTAAATATACCCATATGATTAAATAGTTCAAAAGTAAACTATATGTGGATATATGTTTTACATGGGGATTAAAATTTGAATAAAAAACACAACTTGGAAAAGACTGTCCAAGAACATCCGTAGCATCCAAGACTACCAACATTTCAAAAATGCTCTTAAGACTCATTACTTTTCAATTTTTTTTTTTTTTAAAACAATCCTAAGCGTTGGGGGAAAGGTGCTGGTATGGCTTGCGTCTTATCTCGTCTACCATTTTATCTCATTAAATTGTATATAGGCCTACCACTATTGTGAGGCGCGTATGAAAAGATTTCACCCTGATACACTTCGGCGTCATGGGATACGGACAGCTAGACGTACATATAGGCTTAATTCCGTATTCTGTGAACAGATATGGGGTAACAAACTTATCACTGACTGCAAGTTAGATATTGGCCAATCACAGTCTCGGATTTGTTTTCAGTCAGTGAATATCATCGCTAAGTTCTCCCAGGAGTATATGACTCAGCCCGGCTCAGATAGGGGTAACTGAGCAGGCAATAACCTACAAATGTTTCATTATTAGTTTATCAGTTTTAAATAATGTGCATATTATGTTTAAGTTGTTGCAACTTTTGAAGGAATCAGAACACATACACGCTGCCTTTATTATCCTTCATTTCCCCTTAGTATTCACCGACTTTTTTTTCTCTCCCTTCCAACTTTCGCTTGGTATATGGACCAAAAGTGACCCCCACCCCGTAGAGCTACGGCCCTGTAATATCTAGATCAACTTGAAAATATTTCATTTTCTATTTTTGATCAACATTAAACTGCACGTGACCCCCAGCAACCCGGTGAGTAGCAGTCGTTTTGCTTTCAAGCAGTTCAGAATTTTCTCGTGCACGAATATAACACGAAATTTTGATTCAGCTAATATTTTCAGGGGGTCTATTGGGTGCCAGTTTATCTTGTTTTGGACGCAATTATGGACCAACTACATGCATGGGCGGTCCCATTCCTAACCCGCGCTCCCTACGTGAATCACACGAATAGACTCTCCCGTCACGCGCTCAAAATAAACAATGTCTGTTGACAGCAGACGAAGATATTCGAGTGGAAAATTATCCACAGGCTCAACCCCCTGTGCTGTGTGTCATCCAAGCTGGCAGAAAATTGCCGTTCGACTTCAAGGTGGAGTATGCCACGTTATAACGCGGGACCATTTAGGACCCTAAAAGGATAATATGTTCAATTCAGTGGGCAATTTCATTCCCAGCTGATTTCCTATAGTTAAGATCCGGGATGACAATTGGTTATGATCGAAAATTGTTCACCCTGTTACACCATTTATTTCTTTTTATATGTGATTATCATTTTGTACGACTGATAAACTCATCATCATCATTGATTACCATGGAGAAACAAGATTACCCACTAAATTGAACATGTGCTTCCATAACGGAACGAAATGTCTACTAATAACACCGACAACAGAGCATGGGTAATAAATATGCACATATATATTGGCCGGGAAACACTCGGGGTCTGAACTTTCTAGGTTCAACAGAATATGTTTTTGACACCAATAAAATGATCAAGATTATCAAAATATCAATGATAGAAGTTTGAAGGACTCGCTTTAAGAAGCTGTTTCAATTAGTTCGATACGATCTCAGTAGCCTACTGGTAGTCAACTAAATAAATGAATCAATAATATTTTTTGGTAATAACATTATTCGAAGACATTTGCTTGAAAATAGTCGAATCAGTTGACGATTTTAATATGGTAATCTTATTTGTTGGGTTAACATCAACAATTAAAAAGACTTATCTTCTTCTCTTTCTTGGAATGATTATTAATTGTGTTGATGCGATTCGTACGCTTTTATGAAAGTAAACAAACTGATATTAAACTTTTGATATTTAACAGAATTCAGAAGGAAATTCATGTATTTTTGACTGATGAACGATGTTATGATCGTCAAGTTTCCATGGAAAGTTCTGGTATAGATATATTAGGAGTCAAAACATCACCCCCCCCCCCCTTCGATGGTTGCGCTCTTGGAATACCGAATAACAGGAACTGCGTTATCTCTCACTGTCACAAATTATGTGCTAGTTTTTATACACTTCTACATCTAGTGGTTGACTCACTTGGGTGGGACGGGGGGGGGGGGGCATGGGTGGGACATTTAAATTGCTGATCATTCTCAGACTTCCGAACAATCATCAATGTAACATTGTGCACACTCAAGTTTTGATACATTCTGGAATAAATATTTTCTCTCACTTAATGTGGAGTTATTCATAATTTTGTCACTTCGGCTACTTTCATTGAAATGAATTTCTATGGAAAATGACAACGTTGTATTGATGATAGGAGGTTGATACTTACATAGATAGATTTCTCTGAAATTTCGTTTTTTTATCAACGAACCGGTGTGATTTTTTTTCTTCAAAATAAGCAATAAGATTGTCAATATCCTATTGCAATTGTGTATTGTTTGATCGTACATGCCTCTCCGACCATACTGCAATGGAGGTTTGCATTAAATGAATACCGATAGGTGGATTCTTAAAAACAAATATATTCCTTTTTGCCAAGTTCAATCGAAATTTACTTTATTTGACATGATTATTCATTTGTATTATTTACAATTTGTTGGCAGAAAAACATGTGTTGTCTGAATTGCCGTGGAAAAAAAATATGGCAGCTGATTTCTATGGAACGCCGGTGCGACATGCGAGAAGCGACATGCAAGAAGTGAGAAGTGAGATGTGAAAAGTGACATGCGAACTAAAACTATGACTTATTCCGTAGTAAACCATTTAATACGAAAAAAATGTGTAGGATATTCAAGTTGCATTTTGTTTCACGCAAGTCGCAGTTTGTAAAGTTAACTTGCATATCGCAGTTTATAGCTTGGAGGTTTTATAGGCTAACTCGCAGGTCACATGTTCATGTAGGCAATATTTCTCGCTTCTCACATGTCACTTCTCACATGTGGCACCGGCTTTAGATAGGGATTTCTGCCAACATTAAGTTTTTTTTTCATCGATGGCTTGTTCCCCATGGAAAAAAAAAATATATATATATAATACAAGACACGACGAAAACTATTCTCGCCGCCGCGATAGGCCTAATATTCTCGTCGCAACACTTATCATTCTCGCCACGAATTTTATATTCTCGCTGCGGCGATAATATTCTGGTCGCGATATTTATCACTATCGTCGGGAATTTTATATTTTCGCCCCGGCGATAACATTCTCGTCGCGACACTTATCATTATCGCCGTGAATTTTATATGACCGTTATCTGTCTGAACCTGTCCATCGAGAAAATGGGAAACGAAATAATTGGAAGCCCTGATAAAACATTTGCTCCAGTAGTTAACCCGAATAACTAAATATGGCCTAGGCGACGTGCTAGTAACATAGGTGTAAGGCTCAAATAATTATTCCCAGATGATGGGTAGTATCTCGCTGAGGCGAGTTAGCAGTTCACCGGGGCGAGTTAAATGACTTAGGCAAATGTATGGTGGTTGATAGCGTCCATTTGACAATCTCGCTTCCCCGAGAGCGATGCGAGGTTGCGAGAGAGCGAGGGAACCAGAGAACGAGGTAGCGAGTGATCGATGGAGGGAGCGATATTGAGCAAGCGAGAGAGCGTCATGACATCAATACATTTCTCTTACTCGCTTCCTCGCCCCTTCGCTCTCCCGATCTCTCGCTCTCTTGTGCACGATCGGAAGCGTGGTGCTACACGTAATAAGAAACAACATGCAAGCATGACTGACAAGGACACAGACAGACGGACGTTCCAACATTTTAGGTTTAAGTGCTTCTCACGTGTTAAATTTCCTATCTCCAGCAAGCCCCTCATCCCCAAATTAAGCCCCTAAACACACTTTTGCTCATAAAAAGTGGGTTTAGGGGCTATTTTCAGCTTTTTTGAAGCCCTAAACCCTGGACGGACGGACAGACTTATCCCATTTTTTTTCATAAAAAGTGGGTTAAGGGGCTATTCCGGCTATTCCATAGCCCCGTAACCCTAAATGTTTACCCGGACGGACGGACGGACGGCTAGACGGACGAAAAAACGTTCGTTTCAAATATGAGATCAGATACTACGTAAGCCGCCCTATACACTGATTTTGAATTGCTGGTACAAATTAAATGCTGAAATTTTTGTACACACTGAAGTTTCACCCCTTGGCCATTGGCGAACTACAAAATACTATTGCAAAACAAAGAAATTTGCGCCCAATGATACTCATATTCTATAGCGAATGACCTCATATATTATTTCATCTGAGAATGCAAAAATCAATAGTTCTGGTTGAACTTGGACCCAAAGTTTTAAAATGCATTGCATCTTTGCTCATAATGCAGGGGATGACACTTTCCATGTATACATTTAAGGTATCTGGACACACACAGTCCAGTATGTGTACAAAATAAACAGAAGTAGCAAAGTCAGAATCAGAATACACGGGAAGTGGGTTTAAAGTTGCTTGGTTCCCTCCTACAGCTTGGTCAACGATCGTATAGCTATACGATCGTTGGCTTGGTACTGAACCATGCAAAAAAAAAAAAAAACGGCTACCGGAGGGCCTGAAAACCCGGAAATTTCGTGTTGGACCAATATGTCATGAAATGCCCTTTATGCAGTGTGTGCGTGCCAATAAGTGTGTCAGAGCCATGAAATACCTTCATATCCATTCAATGGAATCCTTTGGATGGTCTACAGGGGTATATATTTGGAATGTATTTTGAGTTTACATAGTCAAATCTGGGAGATTTCTGGCAACTTTTGGCAATTTCATAAATCGTGATATAACATCATCAGTAAATGCGTATAAATTGTTGCGGGTAATATTTTTCACTTAAGATAGCTGACCAAATCAACTGTCAGAGGCATATTTATCATCAAGGATAATATTTTCCAAAGAAAAAACAAGAGTTCTAAAAAAATCATGCTTGAGAACAGTTTGCTGACCCAGGTAAAGGTTGCCTGAAATCTCTCACATGTCGATATTAAACTGGAAAATATATCAACTGTATCCAATGTAGACTACTCAAAATGTTTCCATAAAATGACTATGAGGGTCCCCCGTGGCTCTGACACATTTATTGGCCCATACACACTGAATTTCACGAGATATTAGCCCAATGCGAAAATCCCGGGTTTTCAGGCCGTTGGGTGACCGTTTTTTTTGCATGGACTAGTACCAAGCTGTAAGCAGGAATCAAGCAAGGTTTAAAGACAACAAGTAAATAGTGAGCTTTTTGTTCTTTCATTAGTTTATATTATATTGTCGCATACCGAATATTGATTTTCGATTCAATTTCTGAATGTATGCCATAATACTTGTTGTCTTTAAACCCATTCCCTATACAATGTACTCCCTCGCTGTCTCGTATGCAGAAACAAATTTTCATGTAATATAGGTATGCAGTATCAGAAACTACCTGAAGATTCTAGCGGACAAATAACTCGCACTTTTAATAACCCGCAGTGCATGCAGGATAAATTTCTCCGTTCTAATACAACCTTACCTACGATCATGTATGTACGTGTATACATTCATCTACAAAGCTAACTTTTATATAATATTTTAATAATATTGATAAAGGTTTCGACATGGTTTATGAAATTAAAATATTCATGGGCGTGTAAGAAAATAATGGAAGGGAAGGAGCACGTACGGACTGTACCCACCCTTCCCTGGACACGCCCCTGTCATACCAGTTTCCTTGTAGGACATATAAAACTGGACATATGAAATAGATGCTATTGATCTGAAATGTACATCATAGTTTCTACTAATCAGTGTATTATTTGAAATACCAATGTATACGTAGGCGATTACGTTATAAAATAATGCAATATGAATCCCATGCATAGCCTATTGTTCCGAAAATTACAATTCCATATCGTGTTCTATTATGATATAATATCACAATAAAAGGTGATAATTATCGTGCTATTTGAAGTACGTACGTGTAAAGTATGCTCATCTGTGAACCACCACCTCCCAGCAGCCATCCTACTCCCCCCTCCACCCAGTCTACACCTTCATCCGCTGCAAGTCACCCCATTGGTCATATCACTGTCACGTGGTAGCGAGCCTTAACCACTCACCAAGCTCTCCCACATCGTCTTCTGGGCTGTAGGATCGGAACATGATGCAATTATATGTAGGTGTACGTTAGCGAAATCCAAATGCTTGAGCTATGTACAAATATGATATATAGGGTCTATACAATACATATATAATCCGACGAAATTATAATATCAATACATGCGAATTAACCATAAAATCATCATATATTTTATTCAGATTGAGAATATCCATGAAATATCAGTATTTATATAAATACCATGTAAGTTCCGATTTCAGAATGTGATTTGAACAGAGATATATTCTCTCACTCCAATTACAACTTTTTTTTGGTCACAATTGACACAAAATTGTTGCATGAATAACTTCCAATAAATGATTTTTTAAAAGAATAACATGCACGCACGCACGCCGGCACGCAAGCACGCACGCCGGCACGCAAGCACGCACGCCGGCACGCAAGCACGCACGCACGCACGCACGCACGCACGCACGCACGCACGCACGCACGCACGCACGCACGCACGCACGCACGCACGCACGCACGCCGGCACGCAAGCACGCACGCCGGCACGCAAGCACGCACGCCGGCACGCACGCACGCACGCACGCACGCACGCACGCACGCACGCACGCACGCACGCACGCACGCACGCACGCACGCACGCACGCACGCACGCACGCACGCACGCACGCACGCACGCACGCACGCACGCACGCACGCACGCACGCACGCAAGCACGCACGCCGGCACGCAAGCACGCACGCCGGCACGCAAGCACGCACGCACGCACGCACGCACGCACGCACGCACGCACGCACGCACGCACGCACGCACGCACGCACGCACGCACGCACGCACGCACGCACGCACGCACGCCGGCACGCAAGCACGCACGCCGGCACGCAAGCACGCACGCCGGCACGCAAGCACGCACGCCGGCACGCAAGCACGCACGCCGGCACGCAAGCACGCACGCCGGCACGCAAGCACGCACGCACGCACGCACGCACGCACGCACGCACGCACGCACGCACGCACGCACGCACGCACGCACGCACGCACGCACGCACGCACGCACGCACGCCGGCACGCAAGCACGCAAGCACGCACGCACGCACGCACGCACGCACGCACGCACGCACACACACACACACACACACACACAGAATATTATCGCCGCGGCAAAAATCATGGTGAATTTTTTTCTCTTGCAATACAAACTCCGGAAAAAATGTCAAGTCAAAATTTGTGTGAAATACAAAAACAAGTGATCTTTGGTTGGTAGTGTCATATGATTTAAGGTCAAGGTCGTTAGATACAAATAGATAAGAGCATGTGTGCAATGATAACATATGTTTACGAGAAAACATGAATTATACAATAGTTTCTTGGTTCCAGTGTCTGACTGCCGAGATGCGGGGTACTCGGGGGTCTACATCATCGATCCGCGAGTGATGGCAGACAAACCGGTGTATTGCGACACGTCCTTAACGGACGGGGGCTGGATGGTATGTACACCGCATACTTCACGATTTCATGTATGAATTCTATTTTCAACTCTCATTTAATTTTATCCACATATATGACAATTCAATGATGTATTCAGTTGGCGTTATCGGTAGCAAGGATATTTCTGTCGAGATTATGGAAGCAAACAACTCATAGTGTTCTTGGATAGATTTGAGGTGCTACAATGTAATGCTAAGTTCTTCAAACATTTTTGATGTATACTTTTAGCAATACTAAATGTTTAACCACTCGGACTCATCTTTTCAGGTCATCACTTGCAGAGGATAACTAAATAATAATAATAATAATAATAATAATAATAATAATAATAATAATAATAATAATAATAATTCATCGATTATGTTTTTCTCTCGGAAGGTGGTGTTGAGGAGAACGGATGGGACCGTGGGTTTTGACAGAAGTTGGTTGCCCTACCGTAACGGCTTCGGAAATATAACAGGAGAGTTCTGGGCAGGTAATCTGCTTTATCATTGTCAGACCCTAAATAATAAATCGGCAGCCATCATTATCAGCAATGAATAGTATAATGACATACCCTATACTACTATCCACTGTCACTGATCATATATCCACAGGTAACGAGTTTATGCACCGGCTGACCTCGGACAAGTCTCACAGATTGCGTGTGGATATGACGAGTTACAATAACAGTCGAGCGTATGCAGAGTACAGCAGTTTCCAGGTCGGGCCGGAGAGTGATAACTACCGTCTCCGTGTCAGCGGGTACTCGGGCACGGCTGGTGAGGATACATTGCTGGATTAAACAGTCTAAAGATAAACTGTAATTCTGGTAAAGCCTGTTTACAGATATTCGATATATTTGTTGCAACACACTGTCTAATAATAATACTCCACAGTGGATATAGTCAACTCATTATCACATGTAAATTTTCATAATATACTATATCCATATTTCATGTATTTAACCATGTTCATATTGTTTTGTAATCTACTATTGTTATTGTGTTGAACAATGTTACACAAATGACAATAAACTACTATTATGGTATACTACTGTTGCTACCAGTAGTAGACCTAAATATACTCCTCGCATATATAAATCTAGATTTATTAATGTATATAGCCGTGGGCCAGAATGAGTGTAATTATGTTACATGTAAAATGGATTGATTGACAATTTATACAAGATCGTGCGCCCTGTAATGTTCAGTGTGTATGATACAATGTTTGTGACGTTGTTTACCTGCAGGAGACTCGCTCAGGTTCCACAGCAACAACTCGCAGTTCTCTACCCCAGACCGGGATAACGACGGGTGGAGCAGTACACACTGTGCCCAGAGGTACCACGCCGGCTGGTGGTTTGGCCGCTGTCACTTCGCCTTGCCCACGGGGGAGTATGGCCGGGACGTGCCCGGGGAGAGGGGAATCATGTGGTGGCATTGGTTGAGAAACACGGACCTGAAAACGATACAGATGGCGATCCGACCTGTCTAATGTAACAGACAACATGACAGTAAATGTTACAGTCCGTGTGTTTATGCTTTTATTGTACATCTAATATCATGTGTTCGGATATATATTGACAAACGCACATCAATTCAATTGTATACCACTAAATAGAGGATATTGATGAAAGGAGCCTTGAATGTTTATAGCGAGCCTTGACACAATTGTCTAAACAATTGATCTAAATGATAAATAATCAGGACTCGATCAATATCACTGACTTTGTGTTTATATTTGTGATTATTCTGTAACCAGACGTGGTGATGTAATCAAGTCCACAGTTTGTATCCCAGAATAGACAATAAATTACACATCTGATTCTGATGATGTTATATAAGTTCACATCAATCTTACCTGATATACACATTGTATATCAACATGTCATATAAAGTTTAATGTAACTGTTGCCAAGTGTTTTGTATCTTTGTGCGGGTTTATCAGGGAAATGTGTCCGGAGAATTGTATGATGAAATATTTACTGCATCAACATCAACAATGTCATAAAGTATGTACTAGCATGTTCTAATAAACATAATAAAGTAATATAATCGGTTTTGGTTTTTGTTATAGAACAATTGGCCAGTATATTGACATAGCACCAATAGATCCTTCTAACTACCCCCGGATGACTCTACACTGAAGTTAGAACATACTGAAAAAACGCGATGTGAACGAATTGTTTACATTTGCACAAACATAAACAAAGCCACGTGTTGACATTTATTGTCGTTATCTGGGACATGTAAGATACAAACTGAATACTGTGGGTTCCATCGCTATTATAGTTATACAGCTTACACACATGGTAGTTACAAGCTAATCAGAGCAAATCAGATCAGTAAGCTGTGTTTTTCCAGTATTTCTGATGTTTTGGGAAAACCAAAAATCGATTATGGCACTTTAACATATTGTGACAGAAACATCTCCGTAAATCAGAGACGGCCGAGATCGAGGTGGAAACATAAACATAAATTATAGAACTAACCAATCAGAGGCGTGTATTTGATGGATCGATATATGCAAATGATCCTGTCCCCACGCGGCCCAGCAGTCTGTAGACCCCCGGGGTCAGGGAATCTTGACATCGGATCAAACAGCGATCGAGTGTTGATCATTTCCAATGTTTTCCCGACTCATACAGCGTAACTGATGTAACAATTAACTGTTGTGTTTGTGTATAGGATTGTTGTATTAGTGCAAGAATTCAATACTGAGTGTTCGTGTTCACTGGCAGCTGTATATACCTGCTGTATATGCAGAAAATATACCTTGGACAAACAGTACGCCCATATGGGGAGATGTGCTGGAAATATAAAAAGACCAGACTTTGATTGGAGACATACAAATACCATTATTGCGTTTTGGTGTTATTCCACGCTCACATAATATTTGGAGGAAAATATATATTTACTGGAAATCTCCATGTTACACGACATTTTAGTCGGTAATTTAGTCGGTGTAGCAGGGTTCTCCAGTATGGTTTATTTATTTATTTATTTGACAGACCAATCTGTGATGCCCATGTGTATATATATATATATCATTTCATTCCTTCTTGCACTACATGCCTGTATGAATGTTTCACGTACACCTTTCATTGATCAGACGTTTTCATTTTCATCATGCATTTCCAATATGTAATGTTTCTTTTCAGCCTCCGTACTTGTTTCCTTTTTCATCTTATGTAATTCACCACGTGCACATGTTTATTTATGTATTGACCATTTCTCAGCCCGTTGGATACGACGCTGCTATGAAGACATTCATTGGTCATTCTATATTTTTCTTTGTTCATGCACTGCACTATAAATAGGTTTGGCGGCAAGTTCGAACCGCACTTGCCCGAGATACAGTCTGATCGACATTTATATCATACGTGTATTGTGATTATTCATCTGTTATTCATCAGGTATGTGTGCATTACATATTTCATTCATGTATCATTTGGTCTAATAGCAGGTATTGTAAAATGTAAAGTGTGTTCATATTATCAATGTGATGGCAACAATTCCAATTGTACATGTATATTTTAACTCTGTAGTATTTTAACTGTCGTGTTTTAGAATTGTAGTAAATCCATATTTGAATATTGTAGTGTATTATTAGTGTATATTGGTACAAGTATATTGTATTATTCCGTGGCACTTGCCCGAGATACAGTCTGATCGACATTTATATCATACGTGTATTGTGATTATTCATCTGTTATTCATCAGGCGCTGGATTCAAATAAACTTTGAAACAAACCTGGCCTCCTTCATTTTACGGCACGGTCACACATTGCAAGCGATCATAATAGGACATGTTGAGAAAAAAATTGTTCCGTAGATAGCATAGCAACAGTGTTTTTTTTTTTTTTCAAAAGTGATGCTATGTAAAGCCTACCGCACTATTTGTTACTAGCAAATGTTCGAATATGTGATGAATGATGACCGCTTGTGGGCAAAGGGTACGTGTGTGTGTGTGTGTGTGGGGGGGGGGGGGGCTTTTATTTTGTGTGTTTCACTAATTCTTTTAATAGGTTTTGAATATGTGATTGTGTTTATAAAATATGTGATTATAAAATTCCAGCTGTGTTTCAGGAATGTTGTAACATCGTTCGGTTTCTTTTGCTTTGTTTTGTACGGCCCACACACCCAGTTTTGTATATATACGAAATTCTTTTAAACAGGGTATCATCATTGTCTGTCAAACAGGGCACAGACACATTGTGTCTTTGTGTGGTACCACGGGAATATATGTGTTAAAGATGTATTGTTTAATATCGAAGTTATAAATGTGCAGATGTATTCTCGAAATAAACACCTACCTACCTACCTACCTGTCATCAGATGTTATTATTGATTTATGTGTTAAATAGAATGACACGATAGCTATTAAATGCCCATTTTGTTAATGTTAGGCTATCACTTTTACTACTTGATTAAGTGACTGGACACCCATCATGTCCTTGCTTTCCTGATAGAAGCGACATCACTTAATGTTCACTCTACCCATGTGGTGTAAATATTGTAATATATGGAATTGCTGTTAAATTTTTGGACATATGTAATAAAGTTTATATATGAAAGTATTTACGTTTGTGTGTGTTTGTTACCAGTATTGAAATGGGGTAGTCGGTTTTTGGTTGTCCGACTGAAAATAATCAAAGGCTGTTCTCAGAGCAGCTGTACAGTACAAAAGTTCCAATGCGCACACGATTTTTTCTAAATTTTACATTGAAAAATCGGATATTGAAAATAGTTTCGCAACGGTTCCCATGCAGTGATGGAAAATTAACAAAAATAGATGAAAATATATTATTTTTTTAAAGCAAATAACTTGAAACTCTTATATGTATGTTTTATTACATGGATGGAACCCCAAGTGTTCAGTTTGATTCTTTTGTGTTGCAAATAAAGACAATATAGGGAATTTCGTGTCATTGTTTATGTTAGCGCAGATGTAAACAATTCGTTCACATCGTCGTCTTATTTTGGGGGTATTAATGGTGCTATATCATCTAATATATGCTAGCCAATTGATTGATAACGATTTTAAGAATAATAATAAAGAATAATGAATAGATAATAACAATATAGGGATATAGATTGAATAGAAAAAAATATTCATAGACTCAGTCGGTCTCTCTAGCTGCACATTCACTGCCAGACCTGTTATCTCAACCTCCGTTGGGGAGGGGGGGAAACAGCTCTGAAGTCAACTTCAACAAATTTCAAATGATTGTTCCCATCACTTCGTTTATAATCATCGATCAATTATAAATAGTGTCTGTTTCCATGGAGAATAGAACTCTATTCTAATAACAAATTCCCATTTTGAAAATTGAACAAGTTGGCGAGCTACTTAATGTTAATTGAATTTCACCTCAAACTTGAAATTTGCGAGAATCTTTTTTAACATTGGAGTAGATTGCCAACGTTTTCAGTTTTAAAGATAGAAGTGTTCAAAATTTCAAATTTGTCCGATGATTTTGAACGAGTTTATGGCCAAAATCATTTCAGGCTCTGTGCTGCACTTGATCGGCGGAAATATCAGGTCTGTTGTGGATAATAATTACGTGCAATTACTGTACGATGTACTGTGCATACAGCACTGTAGCATATGTGAATACACAAACAGGGGCAACCTTTACCGGGCCTATAGCGCTGCCAAACTTCCGAGACCCTCGATAAATATTCATAGGCTAGCTATAAATATGTAGTTATCATCAGTAATACGAATACATAAAACACGGTCTGTTTCTATGTGTCCTGTGATAGTTGAACATTCGTCCTTATACCTGAGCAAGTGAAGACAGTTCTCGAAGTAAAGATATTGTATATATCCGATTGTATGTGAATGAAACAAGTGATATGCATGAAAATATTAAACTGTATGCCGCTGTTTGTGTGAATTTGCATACATATTATCGATCAACAATGGTGTTAATACAAACATTCATGGAGATTGAATGATTGATTCAATATGAATCCAACAGGGGTACTACATGGTATCAATATTCAGTACCTAACATGCAGTGCATGACATAGAATGGTTAAAAAACAAAGTAATTCGTTACTATTCACAATTTTACAGCAATAACTGGTCCACAATTAGTGTGGTATGACATGTGTCTCCGTGGGATTTTCGTGCTAAAATTGGTGTTTTGGATGGAATTGGTCCCTTGCATGTGAAAATATCGAGAAATAGCGGGGGGCAAATTTTCTGCCCCCCCCCCCCCCCCTCGCTCCCTTTTTAGGGGTCGTTATCTTTCCGGACTCCCGCCGCACTGAACCATTATCTAATTTTAATAAAAAAAATCACGATCAAACTTGCACAAAATCGGAAATTTTGTTTCTATAAAATAAACAGTAATAGTGCTGAGTTTATGAGTAGCACATATATAAAACGATGAATACAGGTAATACAAAAACCATTGAAGGCAGCAATTTAGATTGCGTATTAGGTGAGCGGCGAAACATGAAATTTTTTTTTAATGGACCCGAGCGTTACATGGATAAACAATATACCATTTGAAAGGTAGAAACCCACTCTTTCCCGTGATGCCTGCTGTGGAGCAATACGAGTGTGACTTTTTCTGTAATTTGGCCGTTTCCATGGCAACCACAAATTACATTAAAAAGAATGATTTGGCTCAAACTAATTACCACGATTGAGCACATAAATGTTAGTTTCGATAATATTCAGTCTACGGAAGTGATATTTAACAGAAAACATCATTTTTTTTTGTAACCATGGCAAAGGAATAAGTGTAAAAAATGTGAAAAATATGTTCATATTCACTGTCTGGTATTGTGCTATTGAGTACACAGTTTTAATGAACGATCATCAGATACCAACAACCATTACCTAGTATTACATAACCTGCGATTTGGTATATAATATCTAAAGCAGAAGTCCTTCAGTATTTTTGTAAAGTTTTAACGTCGTCCGCTCTCCGGGATCTTAGAGGATAGTCCTCTCACCACAGGTCATTGCAGACGCGCACCCGCTATCCTCAGATCCTCGAGGATAGTCCGCTCACCGAGGGTCACTGCAGGCGCATTATCTACTCTATCATTAGAACGTTAACCAAGTAGCAGCCCGCCCAGCAAGCCCAGACATGCGGACACCACTCAGATACAGGATCAACACCGGAACCCCGGACAGCCCGACAGTCCGCCAGAGCCTGTGTCGCAACATCCTTGGTGGGAGACCGGTGATCCAGAGGGCGTGTGCCCCCCGAGTCATCAAGGTCTTCCCCACTCGGGCCCCCTATCGAAATTGTCCCTAGGGGCCCGTGAGGGCCTTAGCCACGGAGCGAGGATGTAGAGCTCTAGCTCTCCGTCGTCTCTCTCGCCTTGCTCTGAAACAACTTCACAGACCAAAACGCCTCCAGAGTATTTATAACCCCGGAGCACGAAAAACGAAGGAGATGACGTAAGACCGTTGTTATAGCTTACTGGGCGAGAGAGTTTGGACTACAGAGTTTAACAAAGAACCACCTGCCGCGATCTTTGGGCAAAATCGCCACATTACCCCCTTCTTACAATGTTGGTCCCCAACATGCTCCGCCTGCGCCCAAAACTGCAAAATACGACAGGGGCATCACATGGCGGAACCGGAAGGAAGCAAGGTGAGCGGTACCCGGAAGTCACGGCGCTAAAGACTCAGACCTTAAGGGTCCGTTTTGGAAGGACGAGGAACAACCCCCGGACTTACAGAGTAGGCTGTAACGCGCTCTACAATCTTGAATAAACCCTAATAAACGAGCTAAAATTTTGACCGAGGTAGTCCAAAAAGTATAATGACATTGGAAGGTCATCTGCCGAAAAGGATGGTGTGTCGAGTCTTTGAAATATTTTTAATGTTGACCTTTAAATTTAGAAGTTTTGTAAAACGACACACCCAAAACTGCAAAATACGACAGGGGCATCACATGGCGGAACCGGAAGGAAGCAAGGTGAGCGGTACCCGGAAGTCACGGCGCAAAAAACTAAGACCTTAAGGGTCCGTTTTGGAAGGACGAGGAACAACCCCCGGACTTACAGAGTAGGCTGTAACGCGCTCTACAATCTTGAATAAACCCTAATAAACGAGCTAAAATTTTGACCGAGGTAGTCCAAAAAGTATAATGACATTGGAAGGTCATCTGCCGAAAAGGATGGTGTGTCGAGTCTTTGAAATATTTTTAATGTTGACATTTAAATTTAGAAGTTTTGTAAAACGACACACGGAGTGATCGAAAGTAGTAGTGCCACTAGAAAGGGTTGCCGGCCGACCGGCCGGCCGGCTCCTCAGATCCGCAGAGTGAGTCTGAGGAATGGCGGAGCCGCGGGAGCGACTCTGGCACGTCACCGCGTTGCCGCAGCGACGAGGCTACATTAGCCTTCCTCCTCCTCCATTGGCTGCTCGTCCGTGCCGCTCTTCTTGGGGCTGGGCGACGGAGGCAGGTCCCTATGCTGCGGAGCGGGGTGCTCCACAAGCAGAGCTGGGAGTTGAAATTCCGGCTGCATGGGCAGACGAGGCAGGCCTGGCGGCGGTTGCAGGGGCTTCACTGGAGAGCCCTGCTTGTCAGGTCCTGTCGGAGCCAACAGAAAGGAGGTTGGCAGAGACGTAGCGCCTAGGTTGGCTACAGTGGCGAACATCTCTACCATATCGCGGGTGCGCTCCTGTCTGGCCGTGCATCCTCTCCATTTCTTGACTAGAATGGGGTAGATGGCCAGCTCCAGGGCTGCATCCGCCCGTTGGGCAACAGACTGGGCCAGAGCTACACCAACGCCCTGGTGTAGGCGAGCCTGAGTGGCCTCGGCTTCGCCTAAATGATGCCGTAGCTCCTCATTCTCAGCCACCAGTCTTTACACTTCAGCGGCAACCTCGGGGGAGAGGGAGACCTGTTCGGACTCGGCAGCTCGGGCAGCAGCTTTCCCTTGCTCGAAAGCCTGCCGCTCACGCTCTGCCACCGGTCTGGTAGCTCTCAAGGCTCCGCCGGGTACCTTCAATGAGGCCCTGGTCGTGTGCCAAGTCCCACGCGCGGACCAACGCGGCCACTCCTCCAGATTCCAAGTCACCGATGGCTTGGGGTACCGGCAGGTTAGCCAGCGCTGGATCCGACGATATACGTTCCAAACCATCTCGGCGATGGCCGACCGCCTGGCCTACAGACTCGCGGAGAGTCTCGTAGCCTCGGGCAGCCGCGGAACCGTACTGTCGGAGCACATCCTCTATCAGAATGACGGGGTCCATGTTAAGGGAGGCAACGCTTTGCCAACTCGCGGATGTCCCTTCCATCGCTACAGAGGACGCAGACGTCGACCTCGAGAGAGGTGGCGCACGTCCGGATCCACTCGATTTAGAGGGAGCCTCATGGGGGGTCTTAGGTCTGACCACCATCATGGAGCTCGAGGAGGCGGTGGTGTCCGCCACCACACGTCTCTCTGACGGACCTCCAGGGACCGTCACCTTAAGCAAGGCCGGAAATTCCTCCGCCAACAAGGCACCCGGAGACTGAAGAGGGGTCATCCGGTCTGGAGCGGTTCCGGAGGACGAGCTCTTCCCCTCAGTCTTTGAGGGGGTGTGCGGCTTAGGGGAGGCCACCTATGTCCAGGCCGCAATCTGCGGCATCTTCAACACAACCGTGGTGATCTGAGTCAGTTCTTCCTCTTGTTGGACTACCGGGGGCTGGTGGACAGACTCTGCTGCCGTCGCGTACTCCGCCAGGGTCTGGCCCATGGTTGCTGTCAGGTGAGCTGCGTAGCTCGAGCCCGCCGACACAATGCCAGATTCTCTCCAATTATCGTCCATGACACGTTGTCCGAAGCGCCACGGACCGTAGTGGAAGATACGGTTCTTCGCCAATCCCGACGTGGTCATAACCGGCGCCACCCGAGGTGGAATGTATCCATAGTTGAATACAGGCCCCTCTTCATCACCTTCAGTGTGAAGTCCCTCACCGTGGTGGGCACTCGCGTGGTGAGCGTTCAAGGCCTCTAAACTGGGGAAGTATCTCTCCCGCTGATCACATGCATAGCACCGTCTACAGAGAAACAGCTTCACCCAGGGGTAAAAATAACCTGCAATATGCCGGCTCAAATGATCGTACGAAGGGTACATACGATCACGGTTGAGGGCATTATGAGGGTCCTCATATCCGTCCAAGGACTGCGGACAGAAGGGGCATTCGACCCCATTTCCTGTCACGAGTGGCAGCCCGACATGCTCCTCTTCTGTCAGTGAACGAGGCCTGGTAAAAGGCGTGTCAGCCGTCGCACCCGCCTCCGACGAGCGTCGGGAGTACGCATCCCTGCCATATCGCGGAAGAAACAGTATGCCCTGCCGCACACCAGGGTGTTCAGGGCCCATCTCGGCCCGCAGCCTCTTGAGGGGTGGCTGCTCCGAGGAGGCAGAAAGGCGAAGCCCAGAAAGGACCTCACGTCCGCCATGTTACACGGCCGGGGCCAGTGCTGTATGGCCTCATTCTTCACAGGGTCTGGTCTAACTCCGGTGTCTGTTACCATGAAACCCAAGTGTAAAATCTCCTCAGCGAATAGCTCGCACTTGCTGGGCTTAAATTTAAGGCCTGCTCCGCGGATGCGATGGAGCACCATCTGGAGGTTGGTGAGGGTTTCCTCGAACGATCGGCCATACACGACGATATCGTCGATATAGACCATCCATGAGGTGCTCGAACGTCGCTGGGGCGTTGCAGAGCCCGAACGGCATTACCTCAAATTGGTAGAGCCCGTTCTTGGTAACAAAGGCAGTTTTAGCCCTATCACTCTCGTCCATCTCGACCTGCCAATACCCGGAGGCCAGATCCAGAGCACAGAAGTAGTGCGATGCGGCCAGGGCATCGAAGGTGTCCTCGATGTGCGGAAGAGGATATCAGTCCTTCCACGTGGCATCGTTGAGTTTATGATAATCCATGCGGAACCTCCACGAGCCGTCCTTATTCTTCACCATAACCACAGGACTTTCACTGGGTTCGATGATGTCTAGCTCGAGCATCTTTTGCACCTTCTGGTCTATGACCTCTTGGTGCGTGATAGCTGCTCATCGTAGACACTGTTTGATCAGACGCTCGTCCAGGAGATCGATGCGGTGGTTGGCCACGCCTGTCTTGCCCCCTGCACTGTCAGGACTCATGAATACATCCGCATACTGCCAGAGCAGCTTGCGGAGAACTTGATGCTGATCTTCTTCCAGCCGGTCCGTCAGAACACGAGATTCCAAATGGTCCGGCAGGGTGAACGGATCATCTCCGGTGACCGCTGCCGCACAAGCAGCGCGACAAACAGAGTCGTCAGGGATAATCCGGCTAGACATAGCGAGTGTGGCAGTAGCTGCCACACAGCCGCGCCGCAGCACAACTGGAGCATCGGTGGGATTCACCATGAGGATAGGCATCGCGCGGGTGTCAGACTCGACCAGCGCCCCACCCAGCACGAGTCCCGTTTTTCAGGCAAAATTGCTCACCGGTTGCACTATACACGGACGACCATCAAGGGGCATGCGCGGGCAGTGCGGCCTCGCCTCAATGGTCATCTCGCTCAAAAGTGGTACAATGGTTGTGCGCGCCGAAGTTGGAATGAACGGGTCGGCCCTGCCCGGAAGAGGAAATGTGTGTCCTCTCCCATCCGGAGTTTGCCGGAGCGGAAATTGGCGATCACCCAGTGGATCCGGAGAAAGTTCATCCCAATGATCCCGGGTGCTTCGATATCCGCAACGATTGCCTCTGTTGTGTACACCTTGTCTCCAAGAGTAATAGGCAGATTGATGATTCCGTGGATACGGATGCTGTTGTTACCAGCTCCGTGGAGCGTGTATCGACCGGGATCCCGCAACACTAGGTCGCAGAATGCTTGCTCTCGCTTGAAAGTTCCTGTGGCTACGAGGGTAACCTCTGAGCCGGAGTCTACAAAGAAACGAACTGGATCCCGCCCAAAAGACAAGGGCAGGTACCAGCATGGATCCCTCACCAGCGCGCACGTCGAATGATCGGAGTCACCTGGGGCACTGGGTTCCGCTACGGAGTCCTCTTTATCTGCCTCAGTTGCGGAGGAGCTAGACGGATCCTCAAGGACCACTTCCGGAGAAATTATATCTACTTGAGGGTCGTCCGGCTTGTCTGCAGCCTCAGGCGCCACAGAACAACTGTCCCCGGATGCAGTGTTGGTCGCCACCACGTCCGGTTTCAGTTTCTCTCACGCGAAGGTCGGCTTTGCTGTCCCGAAGAAACTGGCCGAAAGGAGGAATTCTTCCAGCGCGGATCAGGGGGGTCCCGTGATATCCGCGTGCTATCAGGCGTTCCAACAACTCCGGACACTTAAGGTAAAAGTTTCCCTGCTTTTCGCAGAAGTAACTGGGACGGTTCTGGGCCGGTCCGGAGGTGAACGCGCAGCATTCCGTGGGTCCCGGAGCATCGATTCCTGCGCAGTGTGCAATCATCTGCGCCGCAGAGAAATCGTATTCCTCCAAGGCGTACATCTCCGAGGACGAGCACGACGCGACAGCCGGTGCCGCTTGCGCGGGCATCCCTGAGGGGGATGCCGGCATACCAACCCGCTGAGGATTGGGCTCCATGGCGGGCTCCCGGGGAGCCAGGGCAGGCCATGGGGCCACCTGCGATGCTTGGGCAGGAGTAGGCATTGCCGCCTGCTAGGGTACAGCCGGGGCCGAAGCCGGGGCCGAAGGTATCTGTCTGGGACGGACAGCTACCTCTATCGCAAGGGCGGAGTTAATAGCCTCCTCCATCCATCGCTTTTAATGAGTGGCAAGACCATAAGATATATGGTACGGCTGCCCCTCAATGAACTGGTCGATCAGCATCGGCTGAACCGACTGGCCTCCACGTCCGGATAGGCTCTCCGGCCAAGTAAGCGCAAATTAAAAGCTTACTCAGTTATGGACTCAGTCGGTAGGCGGAGTTGAGCTTTAAACTGACGCTCAAACATCCGCCTGTTTGTCTACGGCGTGGACAGCAAACGAAGTCGCTGAGCAACCTCGCCAAACGTAGCCGTCCCCAACGGCAGACACTGCATAACTCGGAGGGCCTTGCCTTCCAGGCTCCTGAGAGGATATGCCCGGCCTCCTCCTGGGTCCATCCTTCATACACCGCAATCCGCCATACCTGGAATAAGTAATCCTCCAGGTCGGCGGTATCCCCGTTGAACTTCTTCCACCAGGAAGACTGATCTGGCCTTCGGTCTCGCAGAGAGCGCGCCCGGTTGGCGGATCCAGCTCCGGGGTCGGCAGTGTAAGACGGCAAGGTCCGAGCACTACCTGCTCCCGTGGTGGAGTACGCAGGTGCAGACCCGCACGCCGCGGATATGGGAGCCGAGAAGCTCACGCTTGCCGCCGGGTACATACTCACAGGTAGCCCACCCTGAATTGGTGTGGTCGAGACTCCCGTCGATCCTAACGGATAGGATCCAGACGGGGCGGCATAAATGGCGTAGCTGGGGACCGAAACCGTCAGTTGCCAATTTGCTCCCGGAGCACCATGACTGCTAGGATAGGCTGACCATGTGGCAGCCACTCCAGCCGTGGGAACGGTCGAAGCAGTGGCCAGCGTGGTGCCCCCAAGTCGCGGAGCAGGTGCGGGTCCCATGGACCATCGGCGTCTGCGGACTTGGAAGGACTGGGGGAGGGGCCATGGGTCCAGTCATCCCCGGACTGTAGGTGATCGTAGCATCTACGCTCAAAGCAGCAGGCTGATTCCGCTTTTCCTTTTCAAGGGCGATGGAAATCAGCCGCTGTTCCCTCTCTGATATTGGCCCAGAAAGGCTCGGTGAGAGCGAGCGGTTCCGTCGATCTGGTCATCTCTGATGAGGCGACCGGGCCCGGTCGTAGCGCCCCGAAGGAGCCAGCTCATCTAAGGTATTAGTGAGCTGGTCTATCACGCCCTGTACGGACCATCCAGCATCCGGGCCGGGAGCTCACGAAGGAGTCCACCCAGCCGGGGTCGGTAGCTGGAACAGTTGGTCCATTTGTCCAGGGCCGACCGCGTGCAGGTTCTTAGCTCATAATTTTGGAGGAATTGTTCACATTGTGATAAAAGCATGAAACTTTGCAGAGGGGTAGAGTATCACTCACTGATCAATATAAGCTAGGGAGCCATTCTCAATATGGCTTGTGGCGGATATGGCGGCCATTTTTCTTTTTGCAGTAAATCGACCTAAAACGGCCGGTTTGGGGAATTGGTTATTTCTACCTGTGCATGTCAAATATTACCCAATATCAACAAAATTGGTATCAAACTGACCGGAATAACAAGACCAACCCACTCATAACAAAAAAGATAATTATATCGAACACTCTACGGCTATATGTCTAAAAAACAGTATTTTTTGCTTGAATTTTGACAAGTTATTTTTGGATCTCGTAGTCGGACATGTACAACAGGTGTGCCTGCACCCCCTGACCGCATGGTCATCTGAAATCAATTTTTTTAGTTAGATTTCATCCTATTATTGATCATTAGGGAGATTCCAGAGACCCACCACTGGCGAAAATAGTTGTTTTGGGCCTTTTTCAAAATGGCCACCATCGAAAACGCCGAAATCATGTTTTGGGCCATACCTCAGCTTCTATTGCAGGTAGAGACACGGTTTTGGTGTCTTTCCCCATGTTTTTGATACTGAAGAATCCAATTCTGTCATTGCTGAGTACCTGTGTCTGTTGGTTGCTTCAGAATTAAAAATGTCTGACAAGGTGCGAATGATATTGCGTAGAAACCCTGAGAGGGGACCAAAATGATATTGAAAGCAGTTCCATTCCCACATAACAAGCTCAGAACAAAAGAATCAATTTACAGAAATATTGCCAAGGTGAATTGTTTTGAATTCCTGGACACATGATTTGATGAGGAATGCGAAGCTCGCTTGTAGTCATTAAAAAAGAGTGCAGTTTTCTGTCATTTGACCTGGAAAGAAAGTCAAAAATGCACATGAACCAGTATTTTGGGTATGCAGAAGCCTTCTTTAATAGTTGTGCATGTAATGCAACACCTTTTCACTTCTGGGAAAACAAGGGAAATCCAAGATGGCTACCAAAGCCAACAAATAATATTTGAATATAAGCAATGTCTCTGCATAAGAATTAGTATTGGAACGTAACAATCCAATAATGGACTAATACAAATCCTGTAAATTCCCTTCTATTGCATTGTAATCATGGTACAATGAAATGCCAGTAAAGATCCCTATCATTCTTTGATCGTTTTATCAGCGGTCATGAACATGGGAAGGGTCCCTGCCTCAACACCCACCAGTTTTGTTCTGCCTGGCAAATGAAGCATGGTCATTGTTGTGAAGCTTTCCTGTTGACACAGTAGCATAATCGTGCTGATGTGTTTAAAAATGATTACCATGCTTCATTTGCCAGGTAGAACGAAACTGTAAAAATGATTACCCCTTATGTAGGGCACAGAAATATGTGTATTTTTTTGTGCAGCATGGTATGACGGTGAACTGAGAACAATGCAGTAGCTCCCGACAAATTGTATGCCAATCCCAGCTTGACCCCTAGTCTCAAGAACGATTACACAGCAAATAAGCAATGGCATATACACGTTCATTCTTTGTTCAACATGTTCAACTTTGATCTTCTGCATTCGCAAGGTGAACTATATTTTGTGCAGTGGCATTTGACACAAAGGTCAAAGACATCCTTGACAAAAGGCATTATGGTCTAGATGGGAACCATCTTTGTTGTCTGTTTCAGTCCATCCATGGTCTGTGGTGTTTTGAACAACCCCTACTGGTTAATGGGCTCTAGTTTGTGTCCTTAATTGGAGGTATTCTGATATGTTGTTCTAGCACATCATTTGTTTCAGGAATTCATTGTATATGACTGATCTTGTGAAATAGAGCCTTCATCCCGATAAAGTCAACGTTGATGTCATTAGTGATAAATTCATGATCCTATTTCATGCATTCACTGGATCTAACAACGCGTTCTCCTTTATATGTTAGTATCATCTGAGCTGAGACGATGCAATTGGTCTGTGATGATGCAATTGGTCAGTGAGCTGTCCTTGAATCTGTTTTTTTATGATATCAACATTGACCTCGTAAGCACAGGGACTAGAGCCCATTAACCACTAGGGGTTGTTCAAAACCCTACAGGACATGGATGGAATGAGACAGACGACAAGAAATTTCCCATGTCAACCACAATATCTTGTGTCAGGGATGTCTTTGTTCTTGATGTCAAATGTCATTGCACAAACCCTTGTCAATTTTGCGAATGCAAAAAAGTCTAACTTGAAATGTATACATGTAAATGCCATTCCAAATTTGTCGTGTAATTATTCTTCAGACTAGAGGTCAAAGCTATCATTGGCAAATAACATTTATCTTGAGCTACTGCATCGTTTTCAGGTAGCTGTCATATCGTTCTGGACAAACAAATCACATGTCATGACTGTATCACACATAAGGGGCAACTCCTTTGTCAACCGGAAACCAATCAACAACGAACATGCTCCATTTGCCACCCAGAACAAAACGGGTGCATGGATGTTGAGGCAGAGATATTTCCCATGTTAATGGCAGCTGATAAGATCAACAAACACGTGGTAGAAGTGAACTTTACTGGCATTCTGGGTGCCTTGATTCCAATGCAATAGAAGGGAAATTTCAGAATCCGTACTGGTATATCATTGGATTGTTTAGTTTTATCCCTGGTAATTTTTATGCAGAGGCCTTGCTTAAATTCAGAAATTATCTGTTGGCCGTGAGGGCCATCTTGGATTTGATTTCTGTGGAGTAAAAAGTGTTGCAGTCCACGCACAACTGATAATGATGGTTTATGCAGACCCTAAATACTAGTTCATTTGTATTTTTTACCATCTTACTAGGTGAATGCCAGGAAAATGCAATATATTCCAGAGACCACAAACGAACATCGCATTCATCATCGAGTCATGTATCCAGGAATTCAAAAGAATCCACCTTGGCACCAAATCTGTAAATTGATTGTTACCTTTGAGCTTGATATGTGGGAATGGAACTGCTTTTACTATCAATCTGGCCTATTTTAGGATTTCTACTCATATCAGACGCACCATGGTTGGAAATGTGCTTTTCGCCAGTTTCATTGTCAGCCATTCGTAATTCTTAAGTAATCAACAGTCACAGGTACTCAGCATTGATAAAATTGGATTCCCCAATATCAAAAACATAGGTATAGACACCAAAACCATGTCTCTACCTGCAACAGAAGCTGAGATATAGCCCAAAACATGATTTCAGAGTATTCAACGGCGGCCATTTTGAAAACGGCCCAGAAAAACATATTTGCCAGCGATGGATCTCTAGAAACAGTATTAATAATCAGTAATATGTTCGAAATTAACTAAAGAAATTAATTTCAGAAAATCATCGGGGGAGGGGGAGGAGAGGATGCAGGCACACCTATTATACTGCCCGACTATGAGATCCATGAATAATTCGCAAAATTCAAGCAAAAAACTGGGGTTTTTTTTACATATTGCTACACAACATTCAATCTAATTATCTTTTTTCGTTATAGGTGAGTTTGCCTTGTTATTCCGATCAGTTTGATACCAATTTTGTGGATATTGGATAATATTTGACAGGCATAGATAGAAATAACGAATTTCGCGAACCGGCCGTTTGAAGATGATTCACTGCAAAAAGAAAAATGGCTGCCATATCCGCCACAGGCCATATTGAGAATGGCTCCCTAGCTTATATTGATCAGTGGGTGATACTCTACCCCTCTGCAAAGTTTCATGCTTTTATCACAATGTGAACAATTTTTTTGCTAAGAACCTGCACTAAATATCTTAAAGCTGCTGCCTTCGAATGTATGCAATATTTTTTCAAAACCAATTTTTTGTTGAACACATCTGATGCAATATATGGAGAGGTGTGCTCAATGATTTTGACGATTACAGTTCGTCCGAGTTGTCTTTTTATCCGTTTTAGTGCCCATTTTGTACCGGTTTTGTAAATAAACAAACGAAGTGTATCCATCAAACCCGAATGTAAACAAATGCTCAAATCGCGCTTAGAAGTCCATATCGAGAACATTTTCTAGTTTGTATGTGAATATATAGTGTAGTTGCGAGAAAATAATCAGTGATATACCATGATGTGCGTGGAATTGTCAGTCTATCTCGCACTTCTATGCTTTGTTTACATCTGCGTGTGATGGATACAGTTCCTGTATTTACGCGAGAACCGCCTGTTCAAATGAGCAAAATTTCCCTGAGAACTAGTTATTTTCATTACATATGATGTGAGTATGTTTCATTCAGTTAGTTTAGCATATTTAATATGAAATATAGTTTTCAAAAAATATTGACTGGTTTCGAAGGCAGCTGCTTTAACAACTAATCGTCCAATCACAATAAACAAAGTGTCTATGCCTATGTTTGTATGGTCAAGGAATATGTTTATGCCATTTGAAAGTGCAGTTTATGCAAATTCATCCGCAAAAGTCATTTTGGTATCCATGACAACAGTATCACTGTCAAAATTGTGAAAGATGTAATCATATTTACTGTCTGGTATTGTGCTTCTGAGGCCACAGTTTTTATGAAATGTCGTCAGATAATAAAGACCATCATTCAGTTTTTCCTGTTCTTCAATCTGATATATAATATCTAAAACTGAAGTCTTTCAGTTTGTCCTTAAAACGTCATAAAATTTAGCCTGAAAAAATTCAAGCCGCCATTTACTGCAATTTCGGTGTGGGGCAATATCTTGACAACTAATCATCCAATCACAATAAACAAAGTGTCTATACCTATGTTTTCATGGTCAAGGAACGGGTCAATGCCATTAGAGAGTGCAATTTATGCAAATGTTTTTCGCAAACGTCATTTTGGTATCTATGGCAACAGAAAATTTGTCAAAATTGGGAAAAATGTAATCACATTTACTAACTGTTTTTGCTTTAGTGAATATACATTTTTTATGGAATTGTCATCCGATATTGAAAAATTTCCATTAAATATCCATTATTTAGTATTACATATTTTTCAATTTGATACATAATATCTGAAACAGAAGTCTCAGTTTTTTCTTCAACATCATAAAATTTAGAGTGAATAATTTCAAGCCGTCATAACAGCAATTTCCGTGTTTGGTAATATTTTGATAACTGATCCTCCAATCACAATAAATAAAGGAGATGAACTGGTGTTTTTATGGTCACGGAACATGCATATATGCCATTAAAAAGTGCAATTTATGCAAACTCACCATACGAACGTCATTTCGGTATGCTTGTCAACTGAGTAATTGTGAAAATTAAAAAAAAGCCCAGCACACTCATCATGGGTGGAAATCGGCCGTGATAAATCCCTCGGCCACCGATAGAATTCGAACTCACGACCTCCCGGCTTGACCACTGCGCTACAGGAGCTTTTAAAAGTTATATTTAATACATGTATATACCGAGGAAAAAATGAACTCCATATTCTCCAATTTGGCATATTCTGTCATAATTATATATAATATACATTACCACTGGGAGAAATTTTAACGGGGTTGACTTATGACAAAGATATTGACATAAAAATCACATGGAGAGAAACTCCTTCCCATTAAACGAATGTGAGGTCATATTTACATTACATATGTACAGATGGTGAACATTTTATGATCAAACTGCTTTTTTTAGTTCGCTATTTTAGGTTAGAGATGTGTTGTATAATATTTCTCGTTGAAAAATAAATGGCAGGTAATTAAAATTTACATTCAGTGATACATGCACAGATTATGACCATCTTTCATTCAACCTATAGTCAACAAGCACAGTATTGTTATAGTTTTCTTTTTTTGTTAATACATAGTTTGTGTAATAGCAATCTTATATGGCTGTAGGTTGAATGACAAACGTTCATAATCTGTGCATGTATAACGGAGTGTAAATATTAAGTCACAGCGCCATATTCATGTTTTAACCAGAAATATCACACGATACATATGATCCAAAGAAATGAAACCACGAATAATGTATCACCTTGATTGGAAAATGTTCACAATTTGTACTTATTTAATGTGAATATTAGATCATCATCTCTTGATTTGAATGGGTTTTTTAAACAATAAATTTATAATCGAGAAACGCCTCAAAAGTTTCTTCCAATGTGATATATGTCTATATCTGTGTTTCTTTTTCAAAGATATATGTTGATATCTTTGTATTTTCTGTTTCTGTCTTTACCTTTGTTTTAGTTTCGCACATAATGGGTATATGTTAAAAAAATTTTGCTCAAAATTTATGTTAAAATGCAAACAGTAAACAGTCAATTGGAGGATTTCTTGGAGGTGTATCTTATTGACAATGTATATCATAGCAGACTATGCCAAATTGGACAATATGTGGCGATTTTGCCCTAAGCACGCGGCAGGTGATAGTATGAAGCTACATTAGGGACATTCGCCTTCGTGTGTTCTCGCCCTCGCCTTCGCGTAATTTCGCCTTCACCTTCTCGTTATTTCGCCTTCGCCCACTTTCGTCTTCGACTTCTCGTAATTTCGCCTTCGTCTTCGCGTATTTTCGCTTTCGTTTTCGTGGTGTTCTGACTTCGCCTTCGCGTAATGTCGCCTTCACCTTCTTGTAATTTCGCTTTCGCCCTCGCCTTCGTCCACTCTCGCCTTCGCCTTCTTGTAATTTCGCCTTCGTCTTTGGGTATTCTCGCCTTCGTCTTCGTGGTGTTTTCGCCCTCGCCTTCGTCCACTCTCGCCTTCGCCTCTTGTAATTTCGCCTTCGTCTTCGCGTATCCTCGCCTTCTCCTTCGCCCACTCTCGGCTTCGCTTTCTCGTAATTTCGCCTTCGCCTTCGCATACTAATGTATACGCATGGAATACAAAGTCAGACGTATGGAATAAAAACTCATACGTGTGAGATACTAACAAATACGTATGAGACATTAACTCACACGCAGGAGATACTTCATATCGCTACCGTATATTTCGTATTGCCCGATACACTGCGTAGCATGTAAATGCGTTGTATCTACCGGCTACCGTCGAATGCACAATATCGTATTGCCTGCTAATATAGATTTTTTATATCATATTATATCATATTGCTCGCTTGAATTATTCGTTATTTTTTATAATTGATATTCAGACCCATGCTAATATTATTTAATATACAGTATACTCCCTCGTAATAAATTATATCTGCATGCTAAAAGGTGTGGTTTGTCACTCCGCCAATCATAGGTATCACCTCACCTTCACCCCCCCTAGCCGACGTTGCTCCATTTTGAACGTTTGATATGGGGGGTTCCGTTCAAAATGAACGGAACCCCCCATATCAAACGTTCAAAATGGAGCAACGTCGGCTACACCCCCCCCCCCACCCCACCCCCACAAACACACACCTACAACCCATACTCTTGTGGCGATTTTGCCCTAAGCACGCGGCAGGTGATTGTAAACATAAATGCCATTTATGTGGCCTTTTCGTACTTGGCCTTGTTTTGACATGCTCCGTTCGAGCGTGCGTTGCCACGGCGACGTATTGTAATTTACGCTCCAGTAAACTATAACAATGGATCGATTAGACCTCGCGTGCGTCCTACAGTTTCTGGTGTATTATATATACACTGGAAGCGACTCGATCGAGGGGATTGTCCGAGAGAGAGTGAACAGGACGCACGCAAGGCTCGCCATGAGCTTTGCGTTCCCTGGTCAGGAGTAGTGGGCTCTTAGAGCCCTGGGGACGATTTCCATGGGGAGGCCCGGGCTGGGAGAGACAAGTTGCTGACTCGGGGGCGTACGCCCTGTGGATCGCCAGTTCTCTCCCTTCCCGGGACGTGTGACAGAGGCTCTGGCCAGCATGTCGGACTGTACGGGGTTCCGTCCCCGAGGCAGACCGCGGCTCGCCAGGCCCCGCCAGTTAACACCGTAGGGATGAACTAGTTTCTGAACGGTGTCCGTAGGCCTGGGAGTGTCGGGTGGGCTGTAACCTGGTTACCGTTAATGCTGAAGTAGTTACCGTGTCCGCCGCGACCTCCGGTGAGCGGCCCTGCCGCGAGGATCCGGAATAGCGGATGCGCGTCCGCAAGGACTCGGATGAGAGAGGACTATCCTCGAGGATCCCGAAGAGCGGACGGTAGTCAATAACTTTACATTGGTGCCGTGACCAGGATCAGTCCGACAGTGTTCCATCGCAGCCTACCGTCACAGTGTTGTAGCCTCCTTCGTCCCTGGGGATCGCTCGCTCCTCACGGACAACTCAAACAAAATGAGTGAGAAAGACAATGGGAGGGAAAAGGGAGGAAACGTTGCGGACCGGACCCGGTCCCGCGACGGCCGGGAGCCGCTCCAGGGTGGCTCCGGCGATGGTGCGGAGCGTGCGGAGCCCTCCGCAGACAGTACCCAGTCTGCGGAGTCGACTCCGGCGTCCGCGGCTCCGTCTCCGGACGTGGAGCCGAGCCCTGCGGGGCTGCAACATGTGTTGCCATCGAGGCCTAGTCTTGATGTGTTAGGTGCGGTTGACGGAGCTGGCAACGGCTCTTCACCGCGCCTGCCCTTGTCCGGACGACGTTCGTGGCAGGCGGCGCTCTTCCAGGGGATGTCTCCAGACGTCCGGAGATCCAGACATTCGGAGATCCGGACATCCGGAGGTCCGGACATCCGGAATAGAGTGCCAACTGCTGCAATCAACTCCGGATCTGCGGACCAACTCCTCCGGTTACCTAACCCGGCTGGGTGGACCCCCTCGAGGGTCTCCGGCCCGGATACCGGACGGTCCGCACTGGGCGAGATGGACCAGCTCACCAACACACTGAGTGCGCTGGCTCCTCTAGGGCGCTACGGCCGCGCCCGGTCGCCCCAACAGGGACGATCAGATCGGCGGATCCGCTCACCCTCTCCGCGGCCACGGAGCCCTTCGGGACCCATGTCGGAGAGGGAGCAGCGGCTGATAAACGTGGCGCTTGACCAGTACAAGTGCAGTCAGCCAGTTCCGAGCGTGGATCCGACGATCCCTTACAGTCCGGGGATGACTGGGCCTATGGCTCCTCCCCAAGTCCTGCCAAGTCCGCAGGCGCCAGTGGTCTCAGCAATGGGATCCGCGCCTGCTCCGCGGCTTGGAGGCACCACGCTGGCTACCGCTCTGACCGTTCCTGCGGCCGGAGTTAACGCCGCGTGGTCGACTTACCCTGGTGCGCCAAGTGTGTTACGCGGGCAGTGGCAACCGGCGGCTCCGGCCCCGAGCTATGCTAGCTTTGCCGCCCCATCTGGAGCCTACCCCGTAGGTTCGATGGGAGCCCCGCCCGCACCTAGCCAGGGTGGGCTACAAGCGGGAATGTACCCAGCGGCGAGCGTGAGCTTTCCTGCTCCTATGTCCGCAGCGTCGATGTTTGCTCCGGCAGACTCCGTCGCAGGCGCGGGTAGCTCGCGGACCTTGCCGTCTTACACGGACGACCCCGGAGCCGGATCCGCACGTCGGGCGCGCAGCACGCGCGATAACGGGCCCGACCACTCTTCGTGGCGGAAAAGGTTCAACGGGGATAACGCCGACTTGGAGGACTACTTACTCCAAGTGTGGCGGACCGCCGTGTATGAAGGATGGACCCAGCAGGAGGCTGGGCATGTCCTCGCGGGGAGCTTGGAAGGGAAAGCTCTCGGCGTTATGCAGTGTCTGCCGGTGGGAACGGTAACTTTCGGCGAGGTTGCCCATCAACTTCGTTTGCTGTTCACGCCGACGACCAACAGGCGGCAGTTTGAGCGGGAGTTCAAAGCACGGATCCGCCTACCGACTGAGTCCGTGACAGAGTATGCGTTTAACCTGCGCATACTCGGCCGGAGAGCTTTTCCGGGCATGGACCCCAGACGGTTTGAAACGATGCTGATCGATCAGTTCATCGATGGCCAGCCTTACCACTTAGCATACGGGCTGGCCACCCATGAAAAGCGATCGATGGAGGAGGCAATAGACTCCGCGCTTGCGCTCGAGGTAGCTGTCCGCCCTAGACAGTTGCCTCCGGCCCCGGCTCCGGCCTCGGCTGTTCCCGCACAGGCGGCGACCCCTCCTCCGGCCAAAGCATCACAGGTAACCCCGTGGCAGGACCCAGTCGTCCGGGGACCCACCAGGGAACCTACCCCGCAGTGGGTTAGTGCGTCGGCACCCTTCACAGGGACGCCCGCACATGCGGCACCAGTCGCCGCGCCGTGCTCGCCTTCGGACGAATACGACATGGAGGAATACGACCTCGGCGCCGCGCAGATGATTGCGCACTGCGCCGGGATCGAAGCTCCGGGACCCGCAGAATGTTGCGCGTTCACCTCCGGACCGGCCCAGAACCGTCCCTGCTACTTCTGCGGAAAGCAGGGACACTTTTGGCTGAAGTGTCCGGAGTTGTTGGAACGCCTGCGGTCACGCGGATACCAGGGAAACCTCCCTGGCCCGCAGCGGAGGAATTCCTTCCGGTCTGGTCCTCCGGGACAGCAAGGTCGGAACCCGCGGCAGGGAAACTAGATCCGGACGTGGTGGCGACCAACACTACGTCCGGGGATAGTTGTTCCGTGGCAAAAGATGCCGCCCCACCCGCTGATGAGCAGGACGAACCCCAAGTTGATATGACTTCTCCGGAAGTAGTCCTTGGAGATCAGTCTAGCTCCTCCGCGGCTGAGGCGGATGGTGAGGACTCCGTAGATGAGCCCAGCGCGTGCGAACGGTATCGCCTTACCTGCGCACTGGTGAGGGACCCCCGCTGGTACCTGCCCCTGTCCTTCGGACGGGAGCCGGTCCGGTTCCTCGTGGACTCTGGCTCGGAGGTGACCTTCGTTGCCGCAGGAACGTTTAAGAAAGAGCCCGCGCTCCGCAACCTAGAGTTGCGGGATCCAGGACCTTACAAGCTCTATGGAGCGGGTAATGACCGCATCCGCATCCATGGCATCATCGATCTGCCTATTACCCTTGGGGACAAGGTGTACCTAACAAAGGCAATCGTTGCGGATGTCGGAGCGGCCGGGATTATTGGGATGAATTTTCTCCGGACCCACCGGGTGACCGCCAATTTCAATGCTGGCGAATTCCGGATGGGAGAGGACACACATTTCCTCTTCCGCACGGGTCCGGCGCATTCATTTCAATTGCGGGCGGCGCGCACTACGGTTGTGCCGCCGATGAGCGAGATGATCATTGAGGCGAGGCCGCGTCGTCCCCGCTTGCCCCTCGATGGTCGTCCGTGCATAGTGCAACCGGTGAGCAGTTTCGCCAAGGGAACTGGACTCGTGTTGGGTGGGGCTCTGGTCAAGTCCGACGCCCGCTCGATGCCCATCCTTGTGGTGAATCCTACGGATGCTCCCGTTGTACTGCGGCGCGGCTGCGTGGCAGCTACTGCTACGCCCGCGTCGTCGAGTTGTGTCCTCCCCGACGATCCTGTCTGCCGCGCTACGTGCGCGGCGGCGGCCGCCGGAGATGACCCGTTCACCCTGCCGGACCATTTGGAATCTCGGGTTCCGAAGGACCGGTTGGATGAAGAGCAGCGCCAAGCGCTCCGCAGACTGCTGCGGCAGTATGCGGATGTGTTCATGGGTCCTGATGGTGCGGTTGGCAAGACTGACGTCGCCAAACACCGCATCGACCTCGTGGACGAGCATCCTCTCAAGCAGCGTCTTCGTCGGGCAGCGATAGTGCACCAAGAGGTCATAGACCAGGAGGTGCAAAAGATGCTCGACTTGGACATCATCGAACCCAGTGACAGCCCTTGGGCCAGTCCTGTGGTTATGGTGAAGAAGAAGGACGGCTCGTGGAGGTTCTGCGTGGACTATCGGAAACTCAACGATGCCACGCGGAAGGACTCATACCCTCTCCCACACATTGAAGATACCTTCGATGCCCTGGCCGGGTCGCACTATTTCTGTGCTTTGGATCTGGCCTCCGGGTATTGGCAGGTGGAGATGGAGGAGAGGGATCGGGCGAAGACTGCCTTCGTTACCAAGAACGGGCTCTACCAATTCAAGGTAATGCCGTTCGGGCTCTGTAACGCACCAGCGACGTTCGAGCGCCTCATGGAGATGGTACTCAAAGGGTTCCTCTGGAAGCGATGTATGGTCTACATCGACGATGTCGTCGTGTATGGCCGGTCGTTCGAGGAAACCCTCACCAACCTCCAGATGGTGCTCCATCGCATCCGCGGAGCAGGGCTTAAATTGAAGCCAAGTAAGTGCGAACTATTCGCGCAGGAAATCCTGTACTTGGGCTTCATGGTAACGGGCACCGGAGTGAGACCAGACCCCGCAAAGGTGGCGGCCGTACAGAAATGGCCTCCGCCATGTAACGTGGCGGACGTGAGGTCCTTCTTGGGCTTCGCGAGCTACCACCGCAGGTTTATTCGCGGCTTTGCGGAGATCGCGCGTCCCCTTACTATCCTCACGGAAAAGGGCGCCGATTTTGTTTGGTCCGCCGAGCAGGCTGACGCCTTCTCGGGACTCCGGCAGGCCTTGGTAGTGGCCCCGGTGCTGCGGCACCCTCGTCCGGACTGCGAGTTCATCCTGGACACTGACGCGAGTAACTTTGCACTCGGCGGTGTCCTCTCGCAGATCGTGGACGGGCAAGAGCGGGTGGTAGCTTATGCGAGTGTGGCCTTGAGCCGCTCTCAAATGAACTACTGTACCACTCATCGCGAGTTGCTCGCGGTGGTTACGATGACCAAGCGCTTCCGGCACTATTTGTTGGGACGCCATTTCCGCTTGCGGACTGATCATAGTTCGCTGAGATGGCTCCTCAACTATAGTGAGGCCGATGGCTTGGTGGCGCGGTGGCTCGTCAAACTCCAGGAGTATGACATGCAGATAGAGCATCGCGCTGGTAAGTTGCACGGCAAAGCGGACGGCCTGTCCCGTTGTCATAAGTGCAAGAATCCGGGTTGTGCAGGGATGGCGCCATTCCAGCAAGCCGCGGATTCGTCCTCAGACTCGGAATTGGACGTTCCGGGGAGACCGCAGGCTGCCGCCCCCTCTAACAACACGGCGGCCGGAACGTCTAGGGCTCATCTCCGCGCGCGGACCCGCCGATATCGGCGAGGGCGTCCCACATATGAAGCGGAGGTGCGGCTCAGCTCCAGCGAGTCTTCCTCGAGTCCGGCGGTGTACTCCTCGTGGGTACCCTCGTCCTCTGGAGAGTCTGAGTATGAGCGGTCCTTGCCCCCTGTGGTGATGGCCGCTGCGGCGCAGCCGGACGCGACGGATGAGGAGCCTAATTACTTGGGTGGCTACTCTCCGGCGCAGATAGCTGCGACGCAAAGAGCTGACAGAGCTCTGGCACCGGTAATTACAGCCCTTGAGGCCGGCCAGAAGCCCTCGAAGGATGAGCGAAAGACCTACAGGGAGGAGACCTTGTCTCTAGTATCTCAGTGGGAACGACTCTCCTTGAGGGATGGCCTCTTATACCGGCGCTATGAGCCACCGACCCCACTGCCTCCAATATGGCAGTTGGTGCTTCCGGCGGAGCTGCGGAAAGAAGTACTCCACCAGTTGCATGACCTCCGGGTGACCGGTCACTTGGGAATCCGGAGGACCGTCCATAGGCTACAACAGCGCTTTCATTGGCCTGGTAGCAGCTTGGACGTGCAACGGTGGTGCGCAGCCTGCCCTCGGTGTCAAGCTCGCAAAGGAGTTCCGACTCCTGACCGCCACCCCTTAACCACGGTTAAGGCGGGCGCGCCGTTTGATCGGATAGCTTTGGATATACTGGATACCCACCGGGTCACCCCGCGCGGTTTCCGGTACATCCTGGTGATTTCCGACTATTTTACCAAGTATACCGACGCCTACCCACTGCGCCGCCAGACTGCGGACGAGGTAGCTCGGTTATTGGTGAATAGATGGGTGGTGTACCATGGGGTACCTAAACAGGTACATTCGGATCAGGGCACGCAATTTGAGAGCAACCTGTTCCGAAACCTAGCACAGATGCTAGGCAGTACCAAGGTGCGGACCACCCCTTACAGGCCCCAGTCTGATGGCCAGGTCGAACGCTTTAATCGATCGGTCCTCAATATGCTGGCGGCCTTTGTGAACGATCGTGCGAATGATTGGGAATACCACCTCCCGTATGTCTTAATGGCGTACAGGTCGTCGGTCCACTCTTCGACCGGAGTTACTCCGCACGCGATGTTGTACGGCCGGGAGCTAAATTTGCCCGTGGATATTATGTATCCAACTGCGGCAGAGACCGGCGCGGTACCCCAGTGCGGTCCGGAATACGTGGAGTGGATTCGCCGCGCCCTGGCGAACGCCCATGATTTCGCGCGCGCGCGCCTGGACAAGTCTGCCATCCGGCAGAAGCGAGGCTATGACGCCCATGCTAAGGGTAGGCCAGCTTTTGCGGAAGGCGACAAGGTGCGCTACTATTATCCGCCGCTTAAGCAAGGCAATAAATTTGCTAAACCGTGGATAGGCCCGTTTACGGTACTGAAACAGGTGACAGATGTGGACTACCGGATCCGGAGGGATTCCGATCCGGACAGGGTTCTGGTTGTCCAAATCGATAATCTGAAGAAGTACGAGGGCCCGCTTGTCATGGATCCGCTCGTTCAAGATGCGGAACCGGATGATGCTCCCGTGTGGGATCCGTCTGGTCAGCATCCGCGGACTCCGGACGAGCGTGTGCGCCGTATGGTGGGCCTCCCGGACCTCTCTGACCCGTCAGATGATGGACTGGGTGGCTATCAGCCAGATGACGGCGATCCGCAGGTACCCCCACTCCCTCCAGTACCTGCGGATGACGGGCGGCCACGCCGGAAACCAGGTGCGCCAGCCCGGTATGGGTGGGAATAACCTTCCGCCCATGCGGATGCGTCTGCGGTACCCGTCTATCATACTACGGACGGGTTTTAGGTCGTTCCGTGAGAGTCCGCACGACTTACCTCCGCGGGTGGCTACTTTGTGGCTATCTTCGGAGTTGAGGTCCCGGAGACTTTCATGTTGTAACGCCGCCGCTCCGCATCCGCCCTCCTGTAGTTTCCAGCGCCAGGGACGTGCAGATGGCCTGTCCGCACATTGTGGACGGCTGTCCGGCGTAATCCGCACAACGGTTGCGCTGGCCGGACGAATTTACTGATCCGGCCGGACGCCCCTGGTCCCGGGACAACCTCTTATATGGCCAGACTGAGGTTGGGATTTACGTCCGCTGCGGGAGAAGCGCCTTCCCACGGATTTGGGGAGCTGGCTCTGGACGCGGGGATAGTGTCCGCACGTTAGGACTGACGTCCGCGGTTCGTCCGCGTGACTCATCCGGCGTCCGCGGCGCTTTAAGATGACGCACTTCGGTGTAGTTATCCCCTGTGAGCCATTACTATAATTACGGTTATAGTAATTAAGGTTTCTTACGGCAGGAAACCGACTATCCATTATGATGATGGAGCGGTTGTTAAGTCCGCGTGTGCGGACCAGCCGCGGCAGCGGGTGACGCTCATTCTCGTCCGGATCGTACCTTACAATACGCGGTCCGGCCGGAATGACCGGAACCCCGGCCTCCTTCTAAGAAGGGGGTCGTATATTACATGCGCAACACTTGTGGTGGCTTTTAATTCCAATTTCATATTCATTGGATAAGGGCAATACGCCGTACTATGGTAGGCGTCCGGCCTGGACTCCGTCCGCGGGCAGCTCCGGACGTCCGCCGGCTATTGCTTTCACCATCTTTGGGCGCCTCTAGATTGGGCGCCGGTATGAAGGGTTCGCCCCCTAACCATTGAGGTTATGGACCATGCCGGCTCCGCGTCTAATCTATTGGCTCCGCACTCCGGTAGTCGTTCGTTTGGGCTCTAGGTTGGACCGGGCTTGCTCCGCGGCCGGGCTGTACGTTGGGGTTGCTAGTGGGCGCGTCATGAACGCCCACAGGGCGCCCAATTGTCTGTCCGCCTGTCATGGGCTTGTCCGATCGCCTTGTAAGCGTACCAGCGGCTATGGGGAGTGATTTTGTTTATTTTCCATCTCAGTTATTATTTATTGGGAGGATTATAAGCCACAAGTGTGCGGCATGTCTCTGGAGAATTCTGTTCTTGCTCATTTACTGATACAAAGTGAGACAAGTATGTGAAATTTCCTTTCCGGTGCAAAAGAGAGTAAGAAATCGGGAGATTTCTGCTTTCGCTAGAGGGGTGTAAGGGATTGCGCTAATTTTGACAGTGACGGATTGCTGTGATATTTGAAAAGACTGGAGAACGGCAATTTATTGTTGTTTTCGTCTGACATATTCGTACAAGCCACAAGTTAGTGGTTACTGTCAATTTTATGCCCAATTTCTACCTTGCTGGGGTGGTTAATTTTACGTCATTTACCGCCGGTGCGGACGCAAAAGCGAATGACTAATCTTAACTACTGTAGGATATTTGCAAGGTCCCCCGGGATAGAAATTTATTTTCTACCCGTATACATGGTTTGATTTGGAGTCACCGGAGGGAAATGATTGCACCCGCATGAGCTAATAGTGCATGTATTTTGGTTCGGGCGTGTGTCAGTATGACCGGGGACAGAGTTTTGCAGCGACACCGCGTGCATTGCTGCACGTGTAGTATAGCTGTCATTTGTTACATGTATATATATGTAAAAATGTCGTTCTCGGATTTTTATTAATCTCCAGATGTGTAGCACATGTGTTTTGTGCCACTCGCATTTCGTCCGCTGATGCCGCGCTGGATCCCGCGGGATCCGCGTGTCCGGTGTTCGAGATGCGGGTGATTTTGCCAGTTGTAAATTCCCCAGGCGGGCCGTGCTGGAGATGTGCGGGCGGGCGGGCGGCTGCATGTTAGTGCAGACGTCCGTCCATCTGCGTGTCTTTACACAGGCCTGTGCGGGTTGCAGTATACAGGTACTGGCAGTCGATGCGGCTTGCCGCGTTGGCTTTGATAGTATGGAGCGTTTTTAGGGTCAATATTCATTGACATGCATTGTAGATTTTCTTGTTGTGATTGATTTTTTCAACCGCAAAATTAATTATTCCACATTGCTGTTTCTAAACTTTCTGTGTCGAATTTACATATTCTTACTGCATAGTTCTAACTTCCATCTCCTTTCTGCTTACTTCCAAGTTCTCACTGGTACTTTCTCAATGCTTAATTCATCATGTCACATTCTAACACCTTTGTCCGTGCAAACTATCAAAAACAAATCGCATCTGGCATAATACATATGAAACTTAGCACATTTCATTTAGAATAAAGCACATCGCACGAAGAACAAAGCATAACGAATGAAGCATTTCATGTGCCAAAATTACTACTGCACTATTATGACGACAGACAGCGCTGCGGGTCGAGTGGCCACATTGTGAATGAGAAACTGAAGACTCCCGGATGAAGGAAAGACCTTGGTTTGATGGACCGCTGGTCCGGTGCAGTATTTTTAGCTTACTAACCCATGGCCCGATAAGCTATTGGCGTGGTTTTTCGTCCGTCGTCCGTCTACACTCTCTGGTTTAGGGGCTTGAAAAGCTGAAAATAGCCCAATCCACTTTTTATGAGCAGACGTGTATTTTGGGGATTAATTTGGGGATAAGGGGCTCACACGAGAGAGGAAATTTAACATGGTGAAAGCCCTTTAACCTAAAAAATTGGTACGTTCGTCCGTCGTCCGTCCGGCAAATAACTTTTTGGGGCCTTGATGAAGATTTTTTCTGAAAATTTACTAAAACATTCCTTGGGTCAATACCCTGAGACGTTTTGTTTTCGTTTTTTTTTTTATTATTATTCAATCGTTTTTGCCGATTTGGCGGCCATTTTTTATGAAAAGTGGCTAATTTTGGACTTTGATGGCCTTTTTCTCGAAAACTGTCTGATCTGTTTGCGCTTCTTGTTTCAAGACATCTCCCTCATGTACATCAATGGCAAGTTTCATTGTCCTTGAATCGCCGGTCTGCGTGTGGCAGCCATTTTGATTTTTTGTCCCAAATCGAGCCACTATTCGTTCTGAGCCATTTCCAGCAAAAACTTTTTTTTTATTTGCCATTGAAAAATTTTTGGGACTTTTTTGGGAAAATTTTGGGGAAAATTTCACCCAATTTTTCTTTCATAATGGGAGCTTTGCGGGGGTAAACTCCTAGAACTTTTCAAGATACAGCGTAGTATTGGCACATTCAAATGGGAAATCATATATTTCAGTTTGAATGATGACCTTGAATTTGATTTTGAATGACTTTGAAAGGTCAAAACGACCTTACTTTGTCAAAAGAAACGATGATTTTTGTCTTTGGCTGCCATTTTCTCAAAAACTATTCAGACAATTCTCCTCAAAATCTCTATGTAGTACCTTTGTGATGTGTATAAGTTTTGTTTGCTTTTAAATCGACGGTGTGTGAATAATGTCATTAACGAAAGAAACTTGATGTAACTTGATTTCGTATTATATTCCATACAGGAAATGTGTGTTTGGCAACATTTACCAGCATGTTTTGACAATAGGTTTGAAGATCAGAGTAACAATTTGTTTTTGGGAAAATCAATACACTGTGTAATTCTCATGATCTGCCGGTAAGCTGCAGCACCCTTGGTGCTACGTTGTCTCTTTATTTGGCAAACAGGTAAATAAGATCTATATGTTAAATCCAATACAACTACCGTAGCGCAGTACTAGTGTATCTACTTTACTGTCACAAGTTGGAATCGTGCCAAATTAACGGTATGAAGAAATTATGATTGGAGAGATCACCATATTTAGCATTGAAAGAGATAGCCATCAGTTTCCTGAGAATTTTTTTTCACATCTCAATTATCACTGTCCATTCTCAAGTAATGACCATTTTGTGTATGTTAATTTTAGGCCTATGTCATGATAATTGCACTTTATTCGCAACAGTGTATTATATTATAATGAGTGTTCATGACGTCACATCGAAAATTGATTTTAATGAGCATAGAAATCTTATTAATAGGCTCATAATAATCACCTCTCACTAGACTCACTATTCGTTTATTTACAGGGCAGGGTGCGGGAATTCATTGGGGTCTGTGCTCAGCTGCATGAGTGTCGCACCTGTTGGTCGCGCCAATGATAAAGGAGGTCTTAGTTTCTCATACATCATGTGGCTACGTGCGGCCAGCGCCTCCTGTCGTCATAATGTTGCAGTAGTAATTTTGTCCACAACAATTACTACTGCATCATTATGACGACAGGCGGCGCTAACCGCCGAGTGCTTCATTCTTTGTGCGTTGTTCATCATGCGATATGCTATATTCTAAATGCAATGCGCTAAGTTCCATATGCATTGTGTCAGATGCGATTTGTTTTTGATAGTTTGCATGGACAAAGGTGTTAGAATTTGACATGATGAATTAAGCATTGAGAAAGTACCAGTGAGAACTTGGAAGTAAGCAGCAAGGAGATGGAAGTTAGAACTATGCAGTAAGAATATGTAAATTCGACACAGAAAGTTTAGAAACAGCAATGTGGAATAAAGAATTTCGCGGTTGAAACAATCATTCACAACAAGAAAATCTACAATGCATGTCAATGAATATTGACCCTAAAAACGCTTCATATGATAGCTGTCTGCGACAGCTGTCCGCAGGTGTATGTGTGTCTGCTAGATGTACATATGTCATGCGGGCGTGCCGGAGTCGCTCCCGCGGCTCCGCCCTGCCTCAGACCCGTTCTGCGGATCTGAGGAGCCGGCCGGCAGGGCGGTCGGCAACATTTTTAGAGGTACTATTACTTTTGATCACTCGGTGTGTCGTTTTACAAAATTTCTAAATTTAAAGTTTAACCTTAAAGATATTCCAAATACTCGACACACCGTCCTTTTATAACGGATGACCTTCCAAGGTCATCACACGGTTTTGGACCACCTCGGTCGAAATTTTAGCTTGTTTATTAGGGTTTATTCAAAATTGCAAAGCGCGTTATAGTTTACTCCGTAAGTCCGGGGGTAGTTCCCCATTCTTCCAAAAGGGACTCTTAAAGTCCTAGTGTCTTGCGCCGTGACTTCCGGGCGTTGCCATCTTGCCTTCTTCCGGACCCCGCCATGCGAAGCCTTCGTCGGGTTTTGGCTGTTTTGGGCGCGGGCGGAACATGTTGGGGACCAACATTGTAAGAAGGGGGTAATGTGGCGATTTTGCCCTAAGCACGCGGCAGGTGATTGTAAACATAAATGCCATTTATGTGGCCTTTTCGTACTTGGCCTTGTTTTGACATGCTCCGTTCGAGCGTGCGTTGCCACGGCGACGTATTGTAATTTACGCTCCAGTAAACTATAACAATGGATCGATTAGACCTCGCGTGCGTCCTACAGTTTCTGGTGTATTATATATACACTGGAAGCGACTCGATCGAGGGGATTGTCCGAGAGAGAGTGAACAGGACGCACGCAAGGCTCGCCATGAGCTTTGCGTTCCCTGGTCAGGAGTAGTGGGCTCTTAGAGCCCTGGGGACGATTTCCATGGGGAGGCCCGGGCTGGGAGAGACAAGTTGCTGACTCGGGGGCGTACGCCCTGTGGATCGCCAGTTCTCTCCCTTCCCGGGACGTGTGACAGAGGCTCTGGCCAGCATGTCGGACTGTACGGGGTTCCGTCCCCGAGGCAGACCGCGGCTCGCCAGGCCCCGCCAGTTAACACCGTAGGGATGAACTAGTTTCTGAACGGTGTCCGTAGGCCTGGGAGTGTCGGGTGGGCTGTTACCTGGTTACCGTTAATGCTGAAGTAGTTACCGTGTCCGCCGCGACCTCCGGTGAGCGGCCCTGCCGCGAGGATCCGGAATAGCGGATGCGCGTCCGCAAGGACTCGGATGAGAGAGGACTATCCTCGAGGATCCCGAAGAGCGGACGGTAGTCAATAACTTTACACTCTCTTATTTCCCCGCAGCGAGTTGACTGATTGGTCAAACCATTGTCAAGTGTTATCTGCATTGCAGTCGACTTCAACGAGAATTCTGGTTGTTTAATTCATCTTAAAAAACCTCTGAACGAAAACTAACCATCTAAAATATATACAGATATTACATGTAAATACCATAATGCGAGGAAAAATCATAGTGTCCATACTTGATAAAAAAAATTGGTGGAATCCTTAAAACATTGAAATATTCGTTGAAATAGCTTACTGAATAAATATTCCGCCGTAATCAAATATAGGTTGTTGGGCAGTTGTATACTAATTTCATCAGGTGTACAGTAGAAACAACTACATTTAACACACTGTCTGCCCCTGATGACGCCAGTGTGTCTTTGGATAAACTAATTGGTCGGGCTTTGTTTCTATTGCAAAATGTTGTACTTTATGTTTGTTATTGGCATCTTCAAAATCTACTTTATATGTTGTAATAGATTGATACCTACATTCATACCACTGAGTCGGTATCACTGCTGGCGGACGTTAAATCTTTCCCCAGGATACCATCAACTCAGTAGCCTTCTGGCTATTGATTAGGTACTTATGTACTTGTCATATATCTGTTCCATGGGGTTTGTTTCGGATTTCTAAAATATTTTCATAGGTTGTTGGGCAGTTGTATACTAATTTCATCAGGTGTACAGTAGAAACAACTACATTTAACACACTGTCTGCCCCTGATGACGCCAGTGTGTCTTTGGATAAACTAATTGGTCGGGCTTTGTTTCTATTGCAAAATGTTGTACTTTATGTTTGTTATTGGCATCTTCAAAATCTACTGTATTTGTGGTAATAGATTGATACCTACATATATACAAACCGAACGATTGCAGAGTAAAAGGAATGTCAGTCTAAGTATTTCTGAGGAGTAATACAGAATATATCAGCGTTCCATTATATATTTGAACGTACATATGTTTACAATATTATAAAACTCCCTGGATATCACGATATGCATAACAATGAAATCTACTCATGCTACATATAGCCGTCATATTCATTTCACAGAACGCCCTATCCGAATGGAAATATAAGAACAAGAATATTCCAGAAAAAAAAACTGTTTGGATGCTGAGATCAGACCGGATAAATTGTATTGATGTACAGTGTAAAATTTATCCTAGAAATTAATATTAATTGCCAATAAAGATCGGTATCGGTTATGGTGGACACTTGTGAAATATCGTGAAGATATGGTGAATATCAAAATGCTTCAATTAATAATAAAACAAAAACACCTGACCAATCGCAGACTTTAACGTAGTCCGCTACAAACATGGAAGTAACGGAGAGTCAAAATTTAAAAGTCATTTTTTGAATATTGTAACGGGTTTGCACCCTTCTGTGACGTCTTGATGAACCGGTTTTCTAGGGAGGTGGGTGAGTTGTTATTTAACCGGAGCTGAAACGGTAAAACTCCGGGAAACTGCTACTGCTGTACGGTTAAACTCCGGCTAGAAGTCTCTAAGGTTGGTAGCGTGGTCTGGAATGGACCTCTTAACCGTTGTCCGACTGCTAATCTGCAACTGCACCTGTAAAGTAAGGATCCGGAGGCGTTTCCGTCTCCGGACACTGCAACTGCTCCGTCGGGATACCGCTTTACTGCAACAGCTCCGTCGTTTTCCGTCTTACTGCAAACTGCGACTGCACCTGGAATGAGAATCCGGGAACGTTGCCGTTTCCGAATACTGCAACCGCTCTGCCAGGTTCCGCCTCACTGCAAACTGCTCCGGTTGGCTCCGCCTCACCGCAACCTGCGACTGCACCTGAAATGGAGTATCTCGGAAGTGTTCTCACTTCCGGTTACTGCAACCGCTCCGTCAGGTACTGCCTCTGCAACTCCGTCGTCCGGTACCGCCTCTGCAACTGCTTCGTCGTTCCCGTCTCTGCAACTGCTCCGTCCGATACCGCCTCCGTAGTTGCTCCGTTGAATACCACCTCCGTCTCCGTCTCCGTCTCCGTCTCCTTCCTTGGTGATCTGGGTTCTTGGATCACCCTAAGACGTCGTTACAACTTGGTCTTAACCGACTGTGGTCTTATCTCCCTTCACTCCGTATTACTTTCTTTTCCGGTGAACTAACTTTATTATAAATTCCAGTTCCCTAACGAACACGGAAAAACAACTCGGTTGAAGTTTTCATGTTTATTTTCCAAGTGCACAGTCAGAAGACTTAACTGCTATCATCTGGATGACTCTATCCGGAACAAGGGAGTACTCTGCTATGGGAGAAGGGGTCTGCACAGGTCGACGTCAGGACACCAACTCCGCCGTCCGCTGTGAAGCGGGGGCTTTTATAGACCTGAGACCCACGTCACGTGACCAACCTATTGTGACGTCATAGTCCGCCAAAACACTGATATTTTCCGGATTTCTAAAAACACTCTAGAACCAATCAGTGGCTGACACGTCACCTTTTAAACCGAAAACGAGGCTGATCACATGACCTTCCGGAAATAACGTCATTACGTTTTTGTACTCCATTGTTCCGGCTCCGTGTCCGGTTCCGTCCGGTTCCGTCTCCGGCTTTACCGACATCATAAATTACTAAGTTCCAAGACGGAAAACCTTTAAAACATTAACAATGCGGAACCGTATGAACCTTTAAACACATATACATTTTAACAAACAGTTATTTAACCATAATATCACAAAACACTAACAGAATTACCTAGGGGAAACTTTTGGGTACGCTCCAAAACCGTTACACTCCCCCTTCCTTAGACTCTGTTCGTCCCGAACAGAACAATATCACATATCACAAATATACAAATTGTCAACCGTTAAACTGTCCGTAAAATCAAACACAACTTGTTTCCGTGATCCGGGTACTGGTATCTCTTAACTAATTTACCGTCACTGTACCCGGATATCTTGCTTGTTCCGTTTCCCACTTTTTAACTCTTAATTATACTAGAATCCGGGAAACGGTTCTTCTTTCTTCTCCTTGCGCCGACTTGACTTGCGACGACTTGCGGCGACTACTGCCCACCAGTATCACGGCGCGAACTACTCCCCGACGGCGGACGGGGTGGAATGGTATTTGGTACCAACGGTCGTCCGAAGCTTGTTCCTCTGGCATCAACCGGACGAAGATCGGGATCATGGAGGCTCCACTGGGGCGGGACGTAGAACCCATTCCTGAGGCGTTCGTCCCGGATGGACCAATCTGGAATCCGGACGATCTGACGGGTCGGGACGAGACCAAACGGTGACTCTCTCTGCTCCATGATCTCCACGTAGACGCCGGAGTCTCTCATCTCGGCTGGCCCCCACTGCTCCGGCCCCCAACGTACTGCATAGTATCTGGCGTGCTCCGGGACTGTAGGTGCAAAGACGGAAGCGCTCCGTCTCCCAATATTCACCGGGAAACAAAGGGACGGACACGGTTGAGTTGAAGGACCGCCAAACGGGTAGAATGTGTAGGGTGGACTCTGGGTTGGTGCACGGACTTGGCTCCTCCCGGACCGCTCACTGGAAGACTGTCGAAGTCGGGTTTCCACCGGAGACAGGATTCCGGGTGTAGCTCTGGCTTGATCTACCAGAATACTCCTCCGGGCTCTCTGCACGTCCGCATGGCTTCGGTCAGACGCGGAAGACTCCATTCCGTCATCCCTAGCCGCTGAACTGGTTCTGCTTCCGGCTACTGCTTGAATGGTTGCCGGCAAAGTTCTCTCCGTGGATCCTCGGGTCTCCGTCTCACTGCCAGCTCTGCTCCGGGTTCCGCCTTCCGCTTTGGTCTCCGATCTGCCTCCGGATCTGCCAATGGGTCTGCTGTCCGCTCGGCTATCTGCTCTGTTATCTGCTCTGCTATCGGCTCGGCTATCTGCTCTGCTATCGGCTCGGCCGCTGGATCTGCTTTCTGCTCCGCCTCCGGGCCGGACAATCACGCTGCTCACTACTCTGCCACTGCTAGTCGTTCTCGGAGGTGGGCTCCGGAAAAGGTCTTCCTCATCGTCTCTGCTCTGCATTTCCGCAATGTCCGCCACTCCCACTTCTGCCGTTGCTCCGCTGGAACCTTCCTCCAACAGCCGGAACTTGTAGTCATACACCCCCTTGCCTTTTCCCTTGACGCTGCCTCCGGAAGACTTGGGTGGGGTGTGTCGTTTCTCCTCTCGGCCACGTTCTCCGCCTCGGTCCTTGGCTCGCTCCGGGCTCTCCTTCCTATATTCTCGGCGTTGATGGCGTCCGGATTTATCCGGCGAACGGCTGCGACTCCGCTTCTTTCCGCGGTCTCGATCTGCTCCGGTACCTCGAGATGGGTCTGGGCTGTTTTTCCGGGAGGTGTTCCGGGAAGAACTCCGGGTCACAGGCGGCTTAACCGGCTTCGGGTCTCCTGGATCTTGCAACTCGTCTTCACTTGCCGTGATTTTCAGCTCCGCTTCCTCTTCCGAACTGCTCTCCGCCTCCGTGGACGAAACGTCGGCTGCTAGTGTGGCCACCGACTGGGTACCCGAACGGTACCGGGTCCGGGACGAAACCGAACCTCCCGACTCCGACTCCGTATCCGACAACTGGTCAAGCCGTGTTACCGGCTTCTTGCTTTTCCGTGGGGTCATCTTGGACCGGAGGCTTTTCTCCTCAAACTGCTCTCTGCCCACCCTTAGTCGAATCGGGTTCGCGTCCATTGCGTGTCGGGACTGCAGATGCTTCTGTGTCCCCTCTTTCCGTCTGCTCCAATGGTCACACTGCGGACAGGCGAAGACGGTGACTTCACTCGTGTGCTGCTCCGTGACATGCCGGAGCAACGTGTGCTTGCTCTTGAACTCTAGGTCGCAGTATCCACACCGGTGAGGGCGGGGCTTGCGGGGTGTTGTCTTTACTTTCGGCATTCTGATTCTCTGCTTTGAGACGATGTTGACTCAGCTACAGCAAACTGCCTTCTGCATCCGGTAACAGCTATCTGCCCCCTTTTATAGTCTCTGGAAGTCACGTGACTGGCTTATCTGCTTGATGATTGGCTGCTCAGCAAACTGCAACTCCTCCTGGTGGTCTTCTTGAATAAATAATATTTTTTTATTTTTTTTTTTTTTCGGTGTTGTTGTTGCTGCTAACTGCCACCGCTCTTTCTTCTCCGTCACCGCCAAACTGCCAACCGTCTCCGTCTACCGCTACACTGCCAACCGCCTCCATCCACCGCTACTCTGCCATCCGCCTCCGTCAACTGCTACTCTGCCATTCGCCTCAAGGTTCCTCCTCATCCGCGGTGTGGTACTCGGAAGTTTCCGATTCCGTGTCCGGGGTGGGAGAAGGTGGTTTATATTCCCACACCCGGATCTCTGCCTCCCAGTCTTCCACCGGTTGAACTTCCTCTTCTGGTTCCGTCGATATCACCAGTTCCGGCTCCCAATCTTCCGGCGATGAGTCTTCCGCTGCCCTAAGACAGCCCTGCGGATCCGGAACCCAAACCGGAGGATCGATCGGTTCCGGTTGTTCGATGGGAGCGGCTGCTCCGGCATCCCAGTCAGGTCCAAACGGAAGCTGGTCCGCATAAGTTTCCGGAACTGGATTCTCCCTAGGTGACTGTGTGCAGAATCTCCGGAACCGCCTTCGCCGGGACTGCGTTGCTGTTCCCCGCCAGGCCGAATCAAAGGTTCCCACATGGTTGAGGGTTGCCTCGTCCTGAGGAGGACGGTTCCCGGAAGGGTACTTCCAGCCGTGCATCTCCCGGAGATGCCGCCTAAGGTCGTTCGCCCGGTTGCCGTAGAAGGCACACAAACAGCAATGATATCTCTGGGCTGGGCACACATGCCGTCTCCTGTCCGTCGCACTCTCGAACATCCGGTCACACCGCTTACACAGCCGGCTATAATCCAGTGGCTGAGGGCTTGCCCAATCTCTGCTCCGGCCGCGATCTTGTCTTTCAAGGAACGCCGAGTAGGCCATTCCGGAAAGCCGGGAAACTGAAATTGTCGATCTACTGCACCGCTTTTACTGCACCGCTTCTGCACCGCTTCTCCGGACTGGTGGTCTTCCGGGAAACACTTAGTCGTTTTTCACTGCAAAATCTGCCGCTGCCGGAAAATGCTGGACTTGATTCGATTCCGCCTAACTTTGTCTGCGATGTGCACAGCTCGAGGTCTGCTCTCCAACTGCTGTCAGAGCCCGATTTCAAGGCCCTTTTATACCCTTTCTGCTCACGTGACTTGAAAAGCTCCACGCTGATTGGCTGCCTCAGGAGTGACGTCACAATTATGCAAAAACTCAACCGTTAACCGAGAGGTGTCCGTCTCCGGCTCAACCGGCTTCTCCGGGTTTTTCCGGCTCCCTTTCAACTGCTTCTCCGAGCGAAGTATCTGCAATTTTGAAGTATCTCTGCCATCAGGAGGGTTGAATAGAGTCTCAGCCAGTTGAATCTGCCTCTCAGACGAACATCTAGACTGCAAGTTGGGCGTTTCCGCCATCTGTACTGCTTCGTCAACTGCATATCTGCTCACTGGTATTACTGCTTGTCGACACTGGAAACTGCATACATTCTGTCCAGAAGGAGGCGCCTTCCTATCTGGGGTGATGTCTCTCCGTTTCTGTCAATCTGCAGTCGGTTTACTGTCTCTGCTAAGTGGAAACTCCGGTCGGATGTCTACAGCCGGAAAACTTTTCCGTCTTAATTTTCGGTATACGGAAGACGTGTAGCTGCTTCTCTGGAGATACTAGACCGCTAACCCAGGTTCTTCCGGACCCCTAGCCGCTACCCTGGACTGGTTGACTATGCGCTCAACCCAGTCAGAACCTCTAGGATGTCTCTATCCGGTCTCTGCACCGCTTTCCGCTTTGCTTCCTTTCTCCGCCCTGTTTCCGGAACCAGCACTTGCTCACTGCTCCGACTTCTTGCGGTCGCTCTCTGCCGGAACTCAACGTTTTACCAGGGTCTCAGCTATCTCCTTCTCCTGCTCTACAGCTCACTCCGTCTTCTCATATTTCTTCGTCCTCTGCGGCTTTACTCCGAGTCCGTATCCGACTCAGAGACCGTCTGTTCCGTCTCCGGAACACTACTCTGCTTCGGCGGCTCCGTCTGCCTCCAGGAATCCGCCATTCTCCGCTTCATCCATCTCAGATGCTTGACACCATTATACGGTTTCAGCAAATCGAAGTGAACCACCTTCTGCCGAGTTTCACTCTCTGCAATCTCGTAGGTCACGTCGGTAAATCTGCTCAGCACTAGCTTTGGACCGCTCCACTTCCTCTGCAACTTGGGAGCTTTGCCCTTCTTCCGTGTTTTGACCGCCATCCACACTCGGTCTCCTGGCTGGAACTGATTGTCGACCTTCCTCCGGTCGTACAGCTTCTTCTGCCGTTCCAGCTCTCTGCCAGATTTCGCTCGAACCGCCTTGTATACTGCTTCTAGTCGCTCCCGGAGCTGACTGCCATACTCTGTTACTTCTGCTGTCGATTCGCCCGGAGGCCTGCCAATCAGTAACTCTACCGGAGTGTTGACTTCTCTGCCCAGCATCAGCAAATTGGGACTCTGCCCGGTTGTCTCCTGCGGGGTACTCCGGTAAGCTGCCATCGCCAACGGAACTAGCTGATCCCAGTTGGTCTGCCGCTCGCTTACGTACAGGCTCAGGATCTGCTGCAGCGTCCGGTTGAATCGCTCAATGAAACCGTCCGACTGAGGTCGGAAAGCGGTTGTCCGTGTCTTGTGAATCCCCAGGATTCTGCAAACATTTCTCAGCAAGTCGGACTCGAAATTTCTGCCTTGGTCGGTGTGGATCTCCATCGGGATACCGTACCGCGCTGCAAACTGGTTGACGAATATGTCCGCAACCGTCACCGCTTCCTGATTCGGCATCGGGTAAGCCTCTACCCACTTGGTGAAGTAATCACCGATTACTAAGATGTACCGGTTCCCCCGGGTGGATTTAGGTAACGGACCCATCACGTCCATTGCCACCCTCTCCATGGGCGCTCCAACCCGGTATTTCTGCATCGGAGATCGTTTCAAGTTCTGCATACTTCTTGACGCACATTCGTCACAGCTCAGCACCCACTGCTTTATGTCCCGCATCATAGCCGGCCAGAAATACCGCCTCCGAATGCTAGCCGCCATCCTTCTGCTTCCGAGGTGTCCTCCCGTCCGGCTCTGATGGGCCAGACGGAAAATCTCCTGTCTCAGCTCCTTCGGGGTTATTAACTGCATTCGGCTGGTTCCTTCTGCCGTTTTCCATTTCCGGTAGACTACTCCGTCGACTTTCAGCAAGGTCTTCCGCATCCCGTACAGCACTTTCTCCTCGCTGCTCATGCTGGAAAAGTCTGCACCGCCAGCTGTACCGCTCCCGTCGATCAGCGACGTCACCAGTGGGTACCAAGGTTCTGCTTGCTGCATTCTCCGCAAATCATCGGGTCGATATTTCTGCCCCAGCACAGTATCCTGGTCCGCATTTTCCGCCAGCCTAATCTGCTCTGCAACCGCATCCGTTTTTCCTGGAACTGCCTTCTCCGTCACCGCAACCGCAACCGGCTTCCGGGACGCTGCTTTCTCTGTCACCGCAACCGCAACCGGCTTCCGGGACACTGCTTTCTCCGTCACCGCAACCGCAACCGGCTTCCGGGACGCTGCTTTCTCCGTCACCGCAACCGCAACTGGCTTCCGGGACGCTGCTTTCTCCGCTACTGCAACCGCCTTCCTTGGGACTGCTTTCTCCGCTACTGCAACCGCCTTCCTTGGGACTGCTTCCTCCGTCAGTTCTGCTTCTCCGCCCGATCTCCTTGACCGCTTCCGGTGTCCCCCCTTCCTTGGCTTGGGCTGAGGAGTTTCTTCACTTCGTGTCTGCCGGATCCTTTCTCCGTAGTTCCAGGCGTCTATCTTGGCTTGTTTCCAGTCGATTTTTCCGCATTGGCTGCATGGGGAACTGGACAAGGCATCTGCGTTATTATGGATTCGCCCCGGACGATGTTCAATGTCGAAATGAAACTCACTCAGGAGCTCAATCCACCGGGCTACCTGCCCCTGGGGCTCCTTGAAATTCATAAGCCAGGTAAGACTGCCATGATCTGTGCGAAGAAGGAAGTGTCGTCCCAGCAAGTACTGCTTATTCTTCTGTACCGCAAACACAACCGCCAGGAGCTCCTTCCGGGTGACACAGTATCTCCGTTCTTCTTTGGTTAGGCTGCGGCTCAAGTAGGTTATCACCCGCTCCTGGTTGCCCTGTTTCTGTGACAGTACTGCTCCCAGCCCGGTGTCACTGGCGTCCGTGTCCAGGATATATCGGCCTTGCTCCCTTGGGTACCCGAGTATCGGTGCCGATACTAGGTGGTTCTTCAGCTCTGCAAATGCCTGTTCTTGCTCCGTCTGCCACCGGAACTGCACCCCTTTTTCCGTCAAGTGATTCAGCGGCGCTGCAATCTCGGAGAACTTCGGCACGAACTTCCGGTAGTAGGAGCAAAGTCCCAGAAAACTGCGCAGCTCCGTCAGGTTGGTGGGTGTCCGCCACTTCCGTACTGCCTCCGTTTTTGCCGGGTCGGTGCGGATACCGTCTCTGCCGACTATGTGACCTAGGAAAGACACCTCCGGCTGGAAGAACTTGCATTTTGACGGTTTGACTTTTAGGTCTGCCTCTCTCAGCTTGCTGAACACCTCCTGAAGATCACGGATGTGATCCTCCAGGGTCTTGCTGTAGACTATGATGTCGTCCAGATATATGAGGCAGGTCTTCCAGGACAATCCGCCTAGCACCTTCTCCATCAACCGCTCGAACGTACCCGGAGCATTGCACAAGCCGAAACTCATGACTTTGAACTGGTAAAGGCCGCCAGGAACACAGAAGGCCGACTTTTTCCGGGCGTCTTCATCCATCCCGACCTGCCAGTAGCCACTGGTCAGGTCGAGAGTGGAGAACCATTTGGCGTCTGCACAGGCTGCTATGGTGTCGTCTATTCTCGGCAACGGATAAGCATCTTTCTCCGTGACTGCATTTAACCGCCGGTAATCGACACAGAACCGGGTGGTCCCATCCTTTTTCTTCACGAGAACAATCGGGGAAGCCCACGGACTGCTACTTTCTTCAATGACGTTCTTGTCTTTCATCTCCTGAATCAGACTGCTTACCAGCTCTCTCTTGTCTGGCGGAATTCGTCTGGTTGGCTGCTTAATCGGCCGGTGACTGCCCGTGTTTATCTGATGTTGTACCTCGTTGGTCTGCCCCAGTTCTCCGGCATCATTACTGAAGGTCGGCTTATTCCTAAATAGGAGGTCGGTTACTCTCTCGCGGAAATGACTCGGCATTGCATCCTGGGTCTGCTCTGCTAACTGCCGCAGCTTCTCGTACCCGCTCCAATTCCGCCCGGCCTCCGACTCCGTGGAAATCTGCACCTTCCTGCTCCGCTCCGCCAACGGCACAACACTGCAACCGGCTGCTAAGGTGGTCATCGTCGCCAACTGCGCTCCTTTCTTGATGATTACCGGCTCCGCCATCACGTTGATCACTCGAACCGGGACTGTTCCTTGCTTTATCCGGGATAAAGTTCTCCCGATCAGCCAAGGTCTTTTCTCAGTAGGCTCCTGTGGCATTTCTAGTACTCCTTCTGCTTCCCGGACACTCTCTGCTTGTCCTATTATCAGCTGTTCCGTTTCCGGCGGAATTTGGTAATCTGCTACAGCGTTGATCGGAAACGGCTCCCTGGTCTGCTCGAACATGGTGAGGAACACCTCCTGGCTGCCCATCTGCATGATCATTCGGTCGAAATTTATGCCGGATATCCGGGAACGGATGAAATCCATTCCCAGTATTCCTTCGTCTTCACAATCTGCAATCTCGAACGTCACGGTCTCAGCTACTCCGGCGATGTTGAGTGGGAGTTCTTTCCGGCCATGTGTCCGTATGTTACTTCCGTCAACCATTGAAAGACGAATCGGCGACCGCTTCAGCTTCATTCCGGGCTTCCGGATCCGTTCCCAGGTTTGTAGGTTGAGCATTGTGGTTGAGCATTGCTGCCGGTGTCGATTATCAGCGTTACTGGCTCTCCGCATACTCTGGCTGTCACACACATGCCCACCTCGCCCCTGGGACCGGGTCTGTGAACCACCTGCCGGTTATGGGGGTGTCCTCTCTTCCGGGTCCCGGATTTCCCCTTTTCCGCGACCCGCTCTAGTTTTCCGGCTGCTGCTGCTGCTGTCGTGGCTGCTGCAGTTGTTGCTGCTGCTGCGGCTGCTGCTGCTGCTGTTGTCGCGGCGACTGCTGCTGTTGTGGTTGACGCCACTGCTGCTGCTGCTTCGGCTGCCTACAGTCTCGGGCAAAATGCCCTTTCCGGCCACAGTTGAAGCATTCTAAATTTGCTCGGGAACTGCGCTGCTGCTGCTGCCGGCTAACCGCTTCCTTGACCTGAGTCATCAGATCCGCCAACTGCTGCTGAGTCTGCTCGGCTTGCTTCCGCAATTCGTTCACCTGCTGGCTCCACTCCGGCTCCGTGTTCAGCTGCCTCGTCCGGTGTCGCTCCGCTGGTCTGCTGTTGTCCGTCTTCATAATACTCTCATACTCGGTAGCGAAAGCCAGGGCCTGCGACAGCGTTTCCGAGTGGCTTTTCAATACCGATAACCACATATCTCGGTTAGTCAGACTGTTGCAGAAATGCATCTTCATGAGCACTTCTGTTGTTGCCGGATCTGCTTTTGGGTAAGCTAGCCGCGTCTTGCTCCGTATGTCTCTGGCCAGCTCGGACAGCTCCTCCTCCGGCTGCAATTTCCGCGTCTGCAATTCCGCCTGGAAAACAAATGTTTTCTCCCCCGGACAAAACTGCTGTTTTAATGCCGCCACAACCGTATCAAAGCTGCGTCTCTGCTCCGCGGACAGATCCAGTAGTATGCTGCGGGCGTTACCCCTCAAACTGACACATAAGTTCAGCGCCTTTTCCTCTGCTGTCCAACGGTAGTACCGAGCGTATTCGAGGATGTGAGCCTCATACTCCGGCCACGGATCAGTTCCGTCGTATGTCATTAATCTGGCTACTCCTGCCCTTGGTGCTGGTTGTTGTACTGCTTCTGCCTGCTGCTGCTTTCCGGTTACTGCCAGGTGCTGCTGAAACACCTCCATTTGAGTCGCCAATAATCTGGTCAGGTTGTCGACTAAATTCTCTCCGCCTTCCGGGTCTGCATCCGGTTCCCGATCGCCAGCCTGGTCCGGAAAGTTAATTTCTGCCTCTGCTAACTGCTCTGCAGGCTGTACTCCTTGAGGAAACCGAAGGGTCTCTTCTGCAACTGCTTTCTGCATTTCCGGCTGCATCAGCTTTCGCTCGGCAGGACGAACTGCTTCCTTTTCCGCAACCGGCATCTGCAACGGCTCAGCTCCTACTGCTCCTACAGGCTGCTCTGTGTCCGACACGGCTGCCTTCAGCTGCTGTTCCGCCAATTTGCCCCGTCTATTAGTCATACTGCAGATGATCCCACCGCTGCCACCAAAAAGTTGTAACGGGTTTGCACCCTTCTGTGACGTCTTGATGAACCGGTTTTCTAGGGAGGTGGGTGAGTTGTTATTTAACCGGAGCTGAAACGGTAAAACTCCGGGAAACTGCTACTGCTGTACGGTTAAACTCTGGCTAGAAGTCTCTAAGGTTGGTAGCGTGGTCTGGAATGGACCTCTTAACCGTTGTCCGACTGCTAATCTGCAACTGCACCTGTAAAGTAAGGATCCGGAGGCGTTTCCGTCTCCGGGTACTGCAACTGCTCCGTCGGGATACCGCTTTACTGCAACAGCTCCGTCGTTTTCCGCCTTACTGCAAACTGCGACTGCACCTGGAATGAGAATCCGGGAACGTTGCCGTTTCCGAATACTGCAATCGCTCTGCCAGGTTCCGCCTCACTGCAAACTGCTCCGGTTGGCTCCGCCTCACCGCAACCTGCGACTGCACCTGAAATGGAGTATCTCGGAAGTGTTCTCACTTCCGGTTACTGCAACCGCTCCGTCAGGTACTGCCTCTGCAACTCCGTCGTCCGGTACCGCCTCTGCAACTGCTTCGTCGTTCCCGTCTCTGCAACTGCTCCGTCCGATACCGCCTCCGTAGTTGCTCCGTTGAATACCACCTCCGTCTCCGTCTCCGTTTCCTTCCTTGGTGATCTGGGTTCTTGGATCACCCTAAGACGTCGTTACAACTTGGTCTTAACCGACTGTGGTCTTATCTCCCTTCACTCCGTATTACTTTCTTTTCCGGTGAACTAACTTTATTATAAATTCCAGTTCCCTAACGAACACGGAAAAACAACTCGGTTGAAGTTTTCATGTTTATTTTCCAAGTGCACAGTCAGAAGACTTAACTGCTATCATCTGGATGACTCTATCCGGAACAAGGGAGTACTCTGCTATGGGAGAAGGGGTCTGCACAGGTCGACGTCAGGACACCAACTCCGCCGTCCGCTGTGAAGCGGGGGCTTTTATAGACCTGAGACCCACGTCACGTGACCAACCTATTGTGACGTCATAGTCCGCCAAAACACTGATATTTTCCGGATTTCTAAAAACACTCTAGAACCAATCAGTGGCTGACACGTCACCTTTTAAACCGAAAACGAGGCTGATCACATGACCTTCCGGAAATAACGTCATTACGTTTTTGTACTCCATTGTTCCGGCTCCGTGTCCGGTTCCGTCTCCGGTTCCGGCTCCGTCTCCGGCTTTACCGACATCATAAATTACTAAGTTCCAAGACGGAAAACCTTTAAAACATTAACAATGCGGAACCGTATGAACCTTTAAACACATATACATTTTAACAAACAGTTATTTAACCATAATATCACAAAACACTAACAGAATTACCTAGGGGAAACTTTTGGGTACGCCCCAAAACCGTTACAATATTATCTCTTCAAAATGACATTATTTTATAGAGTAAATGATCAACATCCTAATATTGAAAAGAAAACAGGGGGTCACCGTGCTCGTTTCTTCTACATATTCGATCAAAATCACACATATTTACCTAAAATGACATAAATTCTGGCATTTTTGCACATTTTTTCGTCCATATTCACATCTTGCATCGTGTTTTCGATGAGAACGGATACGGTGACCCCCTATTTTCTTTTCAGTTTTAAGATGCTGAATAGTTACTCATAACATATATCATTTCGAAGCCCTAGATAATGTTGACACAGTTGTTTATTTTAAAAAACTCTTTGACCCCCTCCCCTCACTGTTTGGAGCGGACTACCTTAAGCGCTTTAATTTCACGGAGTTTCTATGGCAACATCATGGTCGGTATCGTATACGTATGACATATTGTAACGGTTTTGGGGCGTACCCAAAAGTTTCCCCTAGGTAATTCTGTTAGTGTTTTGTGATATTATGGTTGAATAACCGTTTATTAAAATGTATATGTGTTTTAAGGTTCATACGGTTCCGTATTGTTAACATTTAAAAGGTTTTCCGTCTCGGAACTTGGTATATTTGTATGTTGGTAAAGCCGGAGACAGAGCCGGAACCGGAGACGGAACCGGAGACGGAGCCGGAACAATGGAGTACAAAAACGTAATGACGTTATTTCCGGAAGGTCATGTGATCAGCCTCGTTTTCGGTTTAAAAGGTGACGTGTCAGCCACTGATTGGTTCTAGAGTGTTTTTAGAAATCCGGAAAATATCAGTGTTTTGGCGGACTATGATGTCACAATAGGTTGGTCACGTGACATGGGTCTCAGGTCTATAAAAGCCCCCGCTTCACAGCGGACGGCGGAGTTGGTGTCTTGACGTCGACCTGTGCAGACCCCTTCTCCCATAGCAGAGTACTCCCTTGTTCCGGATAGAGTCATCCAGATGATAGCAGTTAAGTCTTCCGACTGTGCACTTGGAAAATAAACATGAAAACTTCAACCGAGTTGTTTTTCCGTGTTCGTTAGGGAACTGGAATTTATAATAAAGTTAGTTCACCGGAAAAGAAAGTAATACGGAGAAAAGGGAGATAAGACCACAGTCGGTTAAGACCAAGTTGTAACGACGTCTTAGGGTGATCCAAGAACCCAGATCACCAAGGGAGGAGACGGAGACGGAGGTGGAATCCAACGGAGCAACTACGGAGGCGGTATGGGACGGAGCAGTTGCAGAGACGGGAACGACGAAGCAGTTGCAGAGGCGGTACCGGACGACGGAGTTGCAGAGGCAGTACCTGACGGAGCGGTTACGGTAACCGGAAGTGGGAACACTTCCGAGATACTCCATTTCAGGTGCAGTCGCAGGTTGCGGTGAGGCGGAGCCAACCGGAGCAGTTTGCAGTGAGGCGGAACCTGGCAGAGCGGTTGCAGTATTCGGAAACGGCAACGTTCCCGGATTCTCATTCCAGGTGCAGTCGCAGTTGCAGTAAGGCGGAAAACGACGGAGCTGTTGCAGTAAAGCGGTATCCCGACGGAGCAGTTGCAGTACCCGGAGACGGAAACGCCTCCGGATCCTTACTTTACAGGTGCAGTTGCAGATTAGCAGGCGGACAACGGTTAAGAGGTCCATTCCAGACCACGCTACCAACCTTAGAGACTTCTAGCCGGAGTTCAACCGTACAGCAGTAGCAGTTTCCCGGAGTTTTACCGTTTCAGCTCCGGTTGAAATAACAACTCACCCACCTCCCAAGAAAACCGGTTCATCAAGACGTCACAGAAGGGTGCAAACCCGTTACAATATTATCTCATACGTATGAGATATACTATCTTACGAATGACCTATTATTTCATACGACCTATTATTTCATACGTATGACTTATTATTCCATACGTATCACTTTGTATCACATGCGTATGAGAAGGCGTACCTCATACTTTGTATCTCACACGCATGCGAAGGCGAAATTACGAGAAGGCGAAGCCGAAAGTGGCCGAAGGCGAGGGCGAAACTGGGCGAATGCGAAACTACAAGAAGGCGAAGGCGAAATTACGGGAAGGTGAAGGCGAAATTACGAAATTTCCAGGTCTAAAACACCACGAAGATGAAGGCGAAAACACGCGAAGGCAAAGACGAAATTATGAGAAGGCGAGGGCGAAATTGGGTGAAGGCGAAATTATGAGAAGGCGAAAGCGAAATTACGTGAAGGCGAAGGCGAAATTATGCGAATGCGAGGGCGAGAACACCACGAAGGCGAAGGCGAAAATACACGAAGGCGAATGTCCCTAATGTAGCTTCATATGATTGTAAACATACGGTACATGCCATTTATGTGGCCTTTTTGTTCTTGGCCTTGTTTTGACACGATCCGTTCGAGCGTGCGTTGCCACGGCAACGCATTGTAATTTACGCTCCAGTAAACTATAACAATGGTTTGATTATACCTCGCGTGCGTCCTACAGCTTGTGGTGTATTATATATACACTGGAAGCTACTCGATCGAGGAGATTGTCCGAGAGAGAGTGACTAGGACACACGCAAGGCTCACCATGAGCTTTGTGTTCCCTGGTCGCGAGTAGTGGGCTCTTAGAGCCCTGGGGACGATTTCCATGGGGAGGCCCGGACTGGGAGAGACAAGTTGCTGACTCGGGGGCGCAAGCCCTGTGGTTCGCCAGTTCTCTCCCTTCCCGGGACGTGTGACATAGGCTCTGGCCAGCATGTCGGACTGTACGGGGTTCCGTCCCCGAGGCAGACCGCGGCTCGCCAGGCCCCTCCAGTTAACACCGTAGTGATGAACCAGTTTCTGAACGGTGTCCGTAGGCCTGGGAGTGTCGGGTGGGCTGTTACCTGGTTACCGTTAATGATAGATCCGGAATAGCGGATGCGCGTCCGCAAGGACTCGCGGTGAGAGGACTATCCTCGAGGATCCCGAAGAGCGGACGATAGTCAATAACTTTACAAATATATAGGTAATTTTTTCGTCAGTATATGGAGGGTGAGCCAAAGAAAGTATAACTTTCCTGGTAGTTACTAACTGGTAGTTTACATTATTTCATGGTCCCCTTAATAGAAATGACTATTTTTGATAAGCTATTACTGGAATGAGAAGTTCCGTTTCCAGTGGCATCAGAATAACATGCTTCTTATCACAGTGACTGCGATAGCATACAGTTGACTGTTTTTTTTAATGTCTTACTTAAGTATAAATGATGAAGCTCACTTTACGATTAGTATCCCATCATAATGCCTCAATACAAGTGCCTCAATACAACGTCCCTGGACAGTCCATATAAAATTTGTTCCCTGCCTTCTAAACACATATGTCCACGGGACAGTAATCTCTAGGGTTTTGTCAAGAACAAATGTTTTAGTGAAAGCCAAGAACAATTTTAATATGTTGAACATGTTAATCGGTAAACTGAACTTGGACTATTCATTGTGTTGAATTCTTCAATATTTCACTGTTCTACTTCATGTTTTTACTTTCTATGAAAACAACACAAGCATGTGTTTTCGGTATAGTTTTGTGGCTCAATTCTTACATGAATAAAGAATAACCTTTGATATTACTTAGACAATCCACGCATATGAACTTTCAAATGCAATAAGGTTATTGTCACAAAATATTTAATTTTCTTTTCATTGTCGTGTCATGGCAGACATTGCAAAGTGAAAATCATACATTAAGGTATCAATTAGTCATAGAAATAGCACTTTTGGTAACTGCAGGTCTGTAATTTTAATAATGAAAAGGCAAGTGTGCACGAAACACAATTCTAGTGACAAATACAGGGTGGGGAAATAAACAGGATCCAGAAAGTTGGCTGATACACGAACATAAAGCAGCATTGCATTTTGTGTTTGAACTGACTTTCAATGATCCAAAATGCATGTAAGAATAACGAACGATAAAATATCACGATGTTCGTTGAAGATGTTAAGAGGCGTGATCAGTGAAGAATGATCGATAAAGATGACCAGTGTGTTGACTGATCCTCACAGATCTGGTCAACCGAAATGGACTGTGTTCTGATTGGTTATCTTGACTAGTATGTATATTGTTTTAGTACCCTTTCTATAGCCCACCCTGTACCTATTCATTGACCATGAAAACATGGTATAGACACTTCCTTCATTGAGTGGATGACTAGTCCTAGAATTCCATACACATACATTTCAGACGTGATGGCTAGAATTTCCACATTATTAAATTTAAATAGTTTTTATTGGGGTGGTGGGGGGGGGGGGGGGGGTTACTAAAAGACTTATTTTTCGGTGTTATATATCAAATTGAAGGACACACATGAACTGTCAATTAATTAGGATTGATATCTAATGACAAACTGCGTGATCAATGGCACAATACCAGACAATAGATAGGATTTCACGGATACAAAAATGACGATTTCGAAGTGAATTCGCACTTTCTAATGCCACATGCATGTTCTTCGACCATGAAAACTTAGGTATAGACACTTTGTTTACTGTGATTGGACGAGAAGTTGTCAGGATATTGCCACACACCGAAATTGCATTAATGGCGGCTTAAATTTTTTCAGGCTAACATTTATGACGTTCTAGAAAAAACTTATAGACTTCAATTTTATATGTTATGTATCAGATTGAAGGATATGTAATACTGAATGATGGTATTTAATATCTTATGACAATTCATAAAAACCATATACTCAGTGACACAATACCAGAGAGTAAATATGATTACATATGTCACAATTCTGACAATTATGCCGTTGTCATGGATACCAAAATGACGTTTGTAAAGTGAATTTACATCAACTGCACTTACAAATACCATACATGTTCCATATACATGACCATAAAAACATAGACATAAATATTTTGTTTATTGTGACTGGACGATTAGTTGTTAGAGCAGCTGCCTTCAATATTTTTTGAAAACTATATTTCAAATTAAACATGCTAAACTAACTGAATGAAACATACATCAAATATATTGAAAATAACCAGTCCTCAGGGAAATTTTGCTCATGTTAACAGGTGTTTCTCGCGTGAATACAGGTACTGTATCCATCACACGCAGATGTAAACAAAACACGAGTGTGTGATAGACTGACAATTCCTCGCACATCATGGTATATCACTGATTATTTTCTCACAACTACACTATATATGCACATACGAAATGGAAAATATACTTGATGTGGACTTTCAAGCGTGATGTATGCATTCGTTTACATTCGGGTTTGATGGATACACTTCGTTTGTTTATTTACAGAACCAGTACAAAATGGGCACTAAAACGGATGAAAAGACAACTCGGACGGACTGTAATCGTCAAAATCATTGAGCACACCTTTACTTATATTGCATTGGGTGTGTTTAACAAAAAATTGGTTTTGAAAAAAATATTGCATACATTCGAAGACATCAGCGTTAAAATATCGCCTACCACCAAAATTGCATTAATGGCGGCTTGATAATTTTCAGGCTAAATTTTATGACGTTTCAAGGAAAAACTGAAAAAATTCTGTTTTTGATTATTATGTATCAGATTGAAGAAGATATAATACTGAATGATGGTATTTAATATATGACGACATTTCATGAAATCTTTGTACTCAGTGGCACAATACCAGAGAATAAATATGATTACACTTTTCACAATTTTGACAATTATACTGTTGTTATGGATACCAAAATGACGTTTGCGAAGTGAATTTGCATAAACTGCACTTTCAAATGGTATAAATATGTTCCTTGACCAAACATAGGTATAGACACTTTGTTCATTGTGATTGGATAATTAGTTGTCAAGATATTGCCAAACATCGAAATTGCAGTAATGGCGGCTTGAAAATTTTCACGCTAATTTTCATAAAGTTTCAAGAAAATACTGAAGGACCTCTGCGTTAGATATTATATACCAAATAGCAGGTTATGTAATACTAGGTAATGGTTGTTGGTATGTGATGATTGTTCATAAAAACTGTGTACTCAAACAATACCAGACAGTAAATATGAACATATTTTTCACATTTTTTACACTTATTCCGTTGCCATGATTACAAAAAATGACGTTTGTGTTAAATATCACTTCCGTAGACTGAATATTATCGAAATTAACATTTATATGCTCAATCGTGGTAATTAGTTGGTAATTAATTGGTGATCATGTCAAATATATCTGCAAATGTGTATATCTATTATGATCCCATGAAAATGTCTTGTGCTGCTGGTCAGTGAAACGCTAAGTACAGATCACGGATTATTCGTATGGCAAATACCGTCAATGCTCAGCTGTCGAGAACGTTGTACTCAGGAGTGAGATGTTGTTGTGATTTTGGTTCTATACTGCACTTAGAAAATATTAGAGTCGCTGAATTCTTGATGTAGTTTGCAGTTGAGTTTACAATGCCAACGGATATAAACGTTATTAATGCGATTGACAATCATTTTCTTATGCCCAGTGTATTTTCAATGCGGATGATATATAACATGCTATTTTGACCATCAAAATAGCATGTTATTTCATACAGTTTATGAATTTATAAAAAATTCATACAGTTTATCGTATTTCAGGTTTGTTATTATGACCCAGCCCAACGGTCTGCCAGAGACTGTGTCGCACCATCCCAAGGTGAGAGACCGGGAGGAACCCTGGTTCAGCATGGTCCCCCTCCTGCGCTCTCGATTGGAAATCGTCTTCGGGGCCTGACGGCCCACTTCTAGCTGGACGAAAGGGACGTGGAGCTCATGGCCGAGCTCACCCATCGTCCTCTCGCTTTGCTAGCTCTAAGACAACTCTGAACACACAAAGCAGCTTGGCAGTATTTATAACCCCAAGTACGAGACACGAGGGAGGATGTAAGACCACTGTTACAGTATGGTGAAGCGAGAGGATTAGAGAGCGTTGCCATTCAACGCACGTGCTTCGAACACGAAGCAGCGAAAACAAGCATAGTGTTAATAATGAAACCCCTGCCGCTATCGCTGGGCAAAATCGCCACATTACCCCCTTCTTACAATGTTGGTCCCCAACATGCTCCGCCTCGACCCAGAACTTGCAAACACGACCGAAGCATCGCCAGGCAGACCAGAAGGTAGCAAGGTGAGTGGTACGTGAAAGTCACAACGCAAAAGACTCCGACCTTAAGGGTCCATTTTGGAAGAATGGGAAACGACCCCCGGACTTACTTACTATACTGAAACAAGCTCCAAAATTTTGAAAAAAAACCCTTGTAAACAAGCTAGAATTTTCAGCGAGGTAGTCCAGAAAGGATGATGACCTTGGAAGGTCATCTGTCAAAAGGGACGGTGCGCCGAGTCTTTAGAAGATCTTTAAGGTTAAACTTTAAATTTAGAAAAATTTGGTAAAACAATACACTGAGTGATCAAAAGTGGTAGTACCTCTAAAAAGGGTTGCTGATTGACCTCGCCAACCGGCAGCTAAGACCCACGGAGCCGCAAGAAGTGACTCCGATGTGCATGAAGCGACTCGATGTGGGCGTTGGGTGTGGGCGGCTGGGCCTTTCTCTCTGAAAGTGGAACAGGGAGCTGGTACTCAATCTGTTGGAAGGGCGGACGTGAGATGACGGGTGGTGGCATCACGCTGGGCAGCATGTGCATGCCGGGCTCCAGCGGAGCAGCCAGGATGGAGGCCGGAAGACCTGCTGCCCGGAGTCCAGCGACTGCGGCGAAAATGTCTGATCTGATCCTGGATGAGAATTGGTTTGGGAGTGCATTCCCCCCCTCCCCCATTTCAGGACTAAGATATAGATCGCCTGTTCCAACTCAGCATTCAATTGCTGCACAGCGACTTGCACAAGAGTGGACGACATGAAGTCATCAACTATTTGTCGCAGGCGAGTCTGAGCAGCTTCAGCGTCATGCAGGTGATGCTTCAGCCCCTCGTTCTCAGCACGAAGTTGCTGTACTTCAACGGTCATCTTGTTGAAGGTGGCACTCGTCTTGCCCTCCGCAGCTTGAGCAAAGGCCTTCTCTTCTTCGAAGGCCCTGTACTCAAGATCAGCCGTAAGAGACGGGTAGCTCTCCAGACTCGCCGGGTACCCTTCATGAGGCTCTGGTCAAGTGCCAAGCAGCAGGCGGCCCGGGAGGCCTCAGCTCGGTACCGGTACCGGCTGAGCCACTCCAGAGAGCGGTCCATCTCTGCCACGAGATTCTCTACGGCAAGAGTGAGCCTTCCTTGCTGGGGGTGGTCCCAGGAGAATTCATGTCATGCGCGCACCAGTGCTCCTATTCCTGTGGACCCCAGTTCATTGATGGCCTGGAGCACAGGCAGGTTTAGCAGTGCTGTCTCCGTCAGTATCCGCTCCAGCCCTTCCCAGTGGTGGCCTGAAGCTCGGCCTATGGACTCGCGGAAAGTCTCGTAGGCCCAGGTAGTCTCGGAGCCATACTGACGGAGTATGTCCTCCACAGGATGCACGGCGTGTAGGGCCAGGGTGGTGGTGTTCTGCCAACCCATGGCCATGCTGCTTGCTCCAACGGAGGAACTGGATGCATACCTCAAGAGAGGTGGGGTTCACCCAGAATCGCTTGTTTGCGAAGGAGCCATGCTAGAGGGCCTTTGGTCAGGCCCCATGCGTTGAGCTCGAAGGAGAGGTGATGTCTGCCACCTTACGTCCCTCTGATGGACCCGGGGGTACCGTCACTTCGAACAAGTGCAGATATGCTTCGTCCGTGAGCACACCCGGTGACTGACGAGGGGCCTCTGTCTCCGAAGCAGTTCCGGAAGATGGGCTCTTTCTCGTAGTTTTTATGGCTGGGTGCGCGGGTCCATGCCACAATGTGCGGCATCTCCTCACCAGGTTGGCGTAATGAAGGTTGGCAGATGGTCTCTGTTGCCAATGCGTATTCCTCCACAGTCTGGCGCATGGTGACTGACAGGTGAGCTGCGTAGCTCGATCCCTGGGGAAATAGCGTTCGTGCGGGCTCTGGTTGGAGCACCGGCGGCAAACGAACAGTTTCACCCAGGGTTAGTGATACGCACTCACATGCCAGTTCAAATGATCGACGGTGGGGTACCATCGTTCATAACTGAGGGCATTGTGAGAGTCCTCATACCCGTCAAAGGAGAGCGGACAGAAGGGACTGCGTATTCCTTGCGATGTTGGCTCTGGCAGCCTCTCCTTCTCCACATCTGTCAACGGACGGGATCATGAAGGAAATGTCGGCTGACACGCCCTCTCCTTGGCATAACGCGCGTGAAACACTTCACCCTGACGCACGCCTGGTAGCTCGAGGCCCATGTCGGTCCGCAGCCTTTTAGGGGGTGGCTGCACCCCAGAAGGCCACGAGTGCCCTCCTGGATGGGACTGTGATCGGATGCGGTCAGGTGCGCTGTTCGCGCACCCAACGGACCAGTCCCTCTTCTTAGAGAGAGTCGCCCAGTCATTCAGCAGTGCCTCATCGGACAAGTTGTGTTGCTCCATCTCCTGGGCCTGTTTCCAGAGCATTTTGAACTGCAGATCTCTGTCTGTGAGCACAGGCTGTCCGGAGGGCTGCCGCGACGAGTCAACCATTGGTTGAGTTCCACTACTATAAGGCTGTTTATAGTAGGATAAGGTTTCTTGGTAGTATGTATAACCCCAAGCACGAGACACAACGGATGACGTAAGACCATTGTTACAGTATAGTGGAGCGAGAGGATTAGAAAGCGTTGCCATGCAACGCACGTGCTTTGAACATGAATCGGCCAAAACAAGAATAGTGTTAAGGATGCTTATCAGTCAGGATCCACACCTTATCAGCACAATTCTGGTATGTTTTGTTTGGCCTATAACTCTGCAGTTTGGTAATGGATTGCGCTGACAAAATGTTGCATAGGTTCTATCCATGACTACAAAGGCTTGTCTGATGGCCCGATTGAAGACCCGGTCGATATTCATACAGATCCTGAATGTTATACACCGCCAATCAAATGTAACTTACATAGAAAACTGACAGCGTTTTAGGGTACAGTTTCTTTACTATGGTTAGACTACATACCATAGAACAATAAGCTACTGCCTGTTTTGGGGATTTACCTCAACACTTGATGGGAGTTTGATGGTCAAAATAGCATGTTATATATCATCCGCATTGAAAATACACTGGGAAAAAGAAAACTCAACATTGTCAACTCAAGTCAACATTGTAAACTCAACTGCAAACTACATCAAGAATTCAGCGACTCTAATATTTTCTAAGTGCAGTATAGAACCAAAATCACAACAACATCTCACTCCTGAGTACAACGTTCTCGACAGCTGAGCATTGACGGTATTTGCCATACGAATAATCCGCTGATCTGTACTTAGCGCTTCACTGACCAGCTTCACAAGACATTTTTAGGGGATCACAATAGATATACACATTTGCACATCAATTTGATATGATTATCGATGGGATACTTTATATTTAACAGTAGGTTGTTGATCACGAATATGTGCGCTAGCTACAGTTAAGAAACTACACCATGTAATGCTTCGTGTTCGCAACGTAGGTTACATTTGTTTGAGCAATATTCAACTCCATTTATATACTAATTTATCAATGAAATCTTCAATCTCTTATTGTGTCAGCTTCATAGATTCATACAGAATATATATTCCAAATTTCATGTAAGTTTGTTATAAAACGGGGTATAAACCAAAATTGCACGTGGTACGAAACCATTGAAATTACGTGGATCGTACTCGATACGTAGTCTTAAGGATTGATTGCATGTGATGGTCATGAACCTGGCAGTGACCAGCTGTCCATTCATTTATAATGTAAATATAAAGGTAACAAATTCATGAATTTACACACTTCCAATCGACGTGAAACTTTGCCTTTCTGATTGTTAGCCATCAAGGATTACTAACCGAGACTCTTGTTTCTTACTAAACAATGTTAAATTTGTTAAATTGATCGTTTTCATATGTCATTTTCCGACCTATTTCTCAGTCTACAAAATACACTCACAACAGGGCGAGCGAAAGGATTATGTTGTGCAGCAAATAGCTAGTGAGGCCAGTAAAACTCACAGGTGATATGCACTCGGGTGCACCGAGGTGTTTGGGATTATGAATGTTCAGCTCATTGTATTCATCTCACAGAAAGTATAGCCCTAGATATTCTCATTATTTTGACGACAACAAGGAATAAATATATGGCATGCAAGGTGATGCAAGGTGAACTGGGCTGGCTATCTAGTAACTTCAGACGATATATATGTATGTTAAGATTCTGGAATAGATTGATCAATATGAGTGACAATAGATTAACCAAATTTGTATTCATGTATGACTATCATAAATGTCGGAACAACTGGTCTAACAATATTAAGCGTATATTTTCAATTTTAGAACTAGAGAGCATATTTCAAGACAAAATTGTTTGTGACATGAAAAGT